>OU015530.1:19305964-19498464 GCA_907165065.1 Caprimulgus europaeus
GATTTGTGGGTCATGGTCTCCTGTGTCTACCAGGTATTCTGGTAGACTGCAAACCTTCTTAAATCAGCTGCAAGTCTTAAACTATTTGAGATCTTTTATCAAAAGACCTTTTTTATCATTTTTACCGCACATGAATAAAGTGGTTATTTTCTGGTACATCTAAAACCAAATCATGAGTCTGATAGTAATGAGAATAAACAGATATGCAATTATATTTTTTAAGAGGAAGAATTAAGCGCATTTTAAATTTTTAATGTTTATGGATTAAACTGTATATAGCAAAAAATGGTCATAAAATGGGCTCATCATAAAACAAGTTTTATAGTATATGAAAAAATAATATTTTTATCTGAAAAAGAATGCTTCTAATTAGTTAAGCCGGAGACGAATGGACCCATTAGATGGAAGTGGATGAAGAGGATTTGTAGTCTTCAACCAACAGCAAGAACAAAAATAATCATCTGCCAAAATTGTCTTCAAAAACACAAGAACTAATGTACTTTCTGGCCTGAAAGGATAGTTTATTGTGCATTACTGTACTTTTTTCCACACATCTTAATTTTCATCTGAAGAAATATAAATCTGATTTTCCTCAGTTTTGCTGGCAAGGTTTAAGGAATGACTATTAAATCCTTGAACAGCTTACCTAAAGTTGTAAGTTTGGCTGATAAAAGCAATAGCACTGATACAATATAGTTGGAATAACCCATGGGCATAATACCAGAGAATGTTTTCATTTAAGAAGTAGAAAGATATATAATCAGCATAGTAGATCTACTGAAAGCTTGCTATCAGATTTTAAAATATAGTTAGTTGTAGGTGAGGACTCCCAGTGAGCTGAGTCTGTTTCTTTTGGGGCATCTTAGATACCACTTCTAGTCCTTGTTAATTTAATTTCAAAATCAGCAGTCTTGAAGAAAATGTAGCATAAGTATAAATGAAGTGTATCAATTACACAGATATTGTGGAAGTGGTAAATAATGATAAATAATGGCTTACTTGGTTATGTGAACGGAAGTGTCACATGACGATGAAATGCAAACTCACATATAGAAATGAGAAACATAAGCTATAACTACAGGAAAGAATTATACACTTCAAAGCAGGAGTGATACAAAAGATTTGGAGGGGGGGTGATAATAGTTCACCAGCTAATCAGAAAAGCCCAGTGATGAATTGTAATCAGTGGGCTGATGCACTAGGGAAAATCACATAAAGAGGAAATTATATCACCATCTCCTGGTGTACAGTCCCCTAATCTGATGTCTGAGTGAAAAAAGGGATGGTAAATTAGAGAAAGATGAGGAAAAAAGGCTGAATGATTTAAAGAGGAGGAAAAACATACCTTAGAGACAGACTCTTCAGGTACTTCATTGACTTACCATATCAAAGAAAGGCTAAGGTGTTACTTCCTCCAAACCTTTAAGTATCTTTAAGTCTAGGAAGTGGAAATCCAGAGACTTTTTCCACCTGTCTGGCAGAGATGTGACAAGATTTAATGGCTGGTAGCTAACACCAGAGAGCTGTACCAAAAATAAAATGCACATTTCTATCAGTAAAGATAATGAATCCTCAAACCTGCACATTGGAAAGATGTTATTTTGCCCAGGGACTCAAACTACCATGCTCCATTTTGGCCACTTATTGTGTAAGCCTTCAGAAGTAAATGAAATGTTAATTCAGTTAACAAAACTTTCCTTTTCAAGGTGTTTGTTAATCACCAAAGGTAAATTGCTGCAAAGAAAAGATAAAAAAAGCAAGTAATTCTTTTGAAACAGTCTGAGCACCTCACATAAACACCTGGCTATAATGTTGTTGTGGTGTTTCAGTTTCATTAATCTCAATTCATCATGTTCTTTCAGCCACCACTAGATTAAAGTCATAACAAATTCTGGAAGCATCCCTGAACTACCATTTATGCTTTTCTGTTACCAAGAGCACCGGTGGCTTCAGAGGTCCTCTGTGATGTTGGCCCCTGACTGAAATGATGTTATTAGTTTAAAGATATGTCAATACATGCAGTGGTCACATCCAACGACAAAAATGTAATTCCTAATTTAAAAAAAAAGAAAAAAAAAATTTTTTTTAAATCCTAACAAAGCTCGTTTTTCTTTTCTAATGAATGTCCTATTTAAAGGAAACAACTTAGCTGGTAGTTGTTTTTCAGCCCATGAAAACTTGCTGATCCAACAAAAACTATACGTGAATCTATGTTTACTTTGGGAAATAATTTCTGTTGGAAAAATAGAAGCATTTGAAACATTTCATTTTCTTCTCGAAAGACAACTTCATTTCTAAAGTGAGGTAGACAGACTACAAACATTTTTTTTGAGGGGTTTGAAAGGCTCCTTTTAAAAAAGGGATACAAAAACCTAGAAATAAAACAACCTTATATTTTGTGTTCAGACAAACGCTGTACAAACCTAACTGAATTTGTTCCTGTATTTCATTTTGATAAAGAAGCTAAATGTATTTGTTTATTATTTCTTAAATTTGGCCATGGGCATGAGCAAAATATTTTGTTTTCATTACTTTATTGTCAATATCTTCTGACAATGTGCCTTGTGATTAACAGCAGCTGCTCTATATTTTGTGATTTGAAATTAGTCCCACCCAGTAGGACAAATAGGTGATGATTTAGCTCCATTCAAGAATGCAGTTCCACCCAGGAACAGTATTCAATGGCAGGAACAATAAACCACCTAAACGCATAAGGCTGAGAGGGGATAAACAAATGCCAGAACAGGTTTCCCACATCTGCATTGCAGTCACTGAGCTCAGTGGGAAAGTTTCTGTTTTAGAGTGGGCATAGTACTGGCCTAGTAAAGGTGTTTAAAACCGGATTGTGGCAATGGGAGGTTGAACATTATGAATAAAATAAACTCCTAACCTGTGCTGCAGAGGACTATGGGAGATTTACTAAACGCACAAATACTAAACGTAATCTTTGAATAAATACGTAAGCATGAACTGAAGTATTGTTTTTGTCCATCTATAAGTCTTCAAAATCCTATCCAAGGATTTTATATTTTTAAATAGAAGTAGATTATTATAAGTTTTGATCTCATTGTCTCTCCTAAAATAAATAACCTACTTCTCAAATCTGAAGCGTGTTAACAGCTCTTATCTGGGACTCTCATTGAACAAATAGGAAAATCTCATTTTGTGTTATGTTCCTGAAGTCTTTTTTTGCAGCTGAGTATGATTTCACTTAGAGGATGTGTCTGAACTCCAAAAGCTAGCTTTGAGGAGGAGCAGATAATTTCTTCTTATAGAATAAATTATGTTTTATTCCTCATCCATTTCCAAATTCCAGTGACAAATATACATTTCAGAGATTCATAGTTTTGGCCAGACAAACATGCAAAATCCCTTCACAGAGAGATCACAAACCCATCCCTCTTACTTGGACCCTGACTGTGCCTTTTTTTTTTTTCCCCCATGATATTCCATCTCATTTTCAAGTAAGGACATGACATGCCTACCAAGATCTCCTACTAGACCTGATGATTCACTACTAATTTGATAGTTATATTAAAGAAAGAAGAATAGGCTTATGACTAAAAGCTACAAAGTTTATGAATCCTCTTGCCTGATGGCATCCTGTTTAGGTATTGTTTCCGTTTTGGAGAATATTTAGACATGCATATACATAGGTACATATATAGAGATTCTTCTATTCCTTAAGAAATTATTAATTATAATTCTTATTATATACTTATTATATTATTTTTATAATTATTTAATACTTAATTATTAAATAATAATTTCAATAAGAAATTATTGTTTTGGATGTTATTGTACTTGATCTATAATTTAAGCAATACGAATTGTTCAGTATCTGGTACAAATATTTTGTACCATGTCTTGCCTACAATCTTGTAACAGTATGGTTCTTATGTTGCTATACTTTTCAAAGCACTGAAATATACTCTTTTTTGTATTTAAGAAATAGTAGAACTTTAAAAGATGGAATCATGTGAAGCTGACAAAAAACCTCAGGATCTCATTATGAGCTGGAGAACTAGATATGAAGTCCCATAACTAGAATAAGTAATGTCAACATGTAGGGCAAAGAATGCTGGTTACACATGAAACATGAAGGACTATATTTTAGAAATCAGTAAGTAGCTCAGAAAATTGTTTGAAATGGTGAATAATCAATTTGACTTAACTCCATAATACATTGCAGAAGCTTAAAGAGAAATTATATGCTTGGGCCAATAAAAACGTAGCATAAGGACTGTGAAGCCACAGAAATTTTGCATTTATGCTCACTTAAATATGATCAAGATCAAGTAAAGTAGTAACGTTATTTTTCTTTATTTATATATTGCAGTGACCTTTGCTGGAGTCATATTGATCTAGTGGAAACAAATATAATAAGAAATTGGAAATAATCCAGAAGGTAACTAGACTGGTATAAGTATTATGAAAACCATGAATTGTAGATTAGGCAATAGAATGGTTTAACCCAGCCAATATGATTAAAATAAATTAGTTTAATACAGATAAAGATATAAAAAAGTGTTCTTATTCTCAGTTCTTTTTCTGAAGTCAGAGAGAATTGGGCAATAGCTAAATAGGACAGGGCCTCGCACTACTTCCAGTTATGAGTTGTGAATTTTTTCCAGTGCCAGACTCGTTACTCTTCTTACTTCCTCCTTACACCATCAAATCAAGATACTTACAAACATAAATAGGTAATATTGAATGTGATCTATACTGAACCTCAAAGCCACAAGATATTCTAACTGAAATGCTTGTCCTTACCAGATCATGAACTTAATGCACTTGCTGTACTCTTCCTGATACATTTCTCACCAAAGCAGTATACTGACATGTTACAATAAAGGATTTGGTTCAAACAACAGATGTTTAGATATTTCTACACTTTTTTAATATACTGCCCTGCCATATTCTCCATTGAAATGTCTAAAACTAAAAAGGTTATTCCTTCAAAATACATATGCTTGCATTTGTACATTATTGCTTGGGTTCCATTGGCTCTGATGTGTTTGTTTCCATATCTGTAACTTAACATTAATTTCAGACTAAATTTCTGGAAGTTTTCAATAGGCATATGCCAGTCAAGACAAATTGGGGTGATGGTACTCCCTTAGTGAGCAGCTTTCTGAGTAAATTTATTCATAGTAAAAGATAATGTCTGGACCAAGGTCAGGAAATCTAAATCTCCACAGGAATAGCTGTGTGCAGACAGCTGAGGAAATAATTATCCCTGAATTTAAAAAAAAAAAAAAAGAAATGGACTGAGGTCAATAATTATTTCAATTCTTTAACCCTAGAGAGTTATTGCAGGCCCAGATAGTGCTGGAAACTCATTAAAGGCCTAAAGGATGTAATTCCCATCTGAATTTCTGTTTAAAAATAATGTCAATGATGTTGTAGCAAATATGCCCTGAAGTTTGCCATTCTGTACATACTAGATCCAAGGATGTTATAACTGTGTAGGCAGAAAGGTAAAAAGTGCCAATAACACAGCAGGGCTTGCCTAGGAAGCTGAATGAGACTGCGGAGTTGAAACATATGGGTTCAATGGGCATGGAGTATATAATGAGTTCATTTTACATATGTGC
The DNA here is from genome assembly GCA_907165065.1 of Caprimulgus europaeus. The sequence continues at coordinate 19,311,562 of OU015530.1, forward strand.
ACACACATTTACACGAAAAGCATTTAGTACCTAGGGATTTCTGAATGCTTTGCAAAGGCAGAGCTTTTCTCATCAGTTTGTGCATAGCCCTGGAGTTGTGGTTACCAGGTTTCTGAAGGACAGTAGAAGGGCTCTACAGGACTTCCTGCACTTCTGAGAAAGAGGCTCCTCCAGTGTTGCAAACCAACAAACAAAAAAGCAAAACAAAGACTTGGAGGATTTGCTTTTGAAACTTTTACAGAGCTCTAAAAATAAAGAAACTGAAATACAGACAGTAAAACTACAGCTCTAATTTGTAAAGGAAGTAATCAGTACAGATGAAGAGCAGATAAAAAGAAATTACCATCATAAGGGAGCAGGCAGAAATGTAGAAATGAAAATGTCTGGAATGTCTCCAACAGAGTTTGGTTCTCATGTTATTTTACTTATTAGAGACAATTAGGAGAGATTTGTCTGTTGTTATGAGTCCCTTAGATTAGATTAGAAGACTAAAATGTTTTAATGTGTTGGCCTTTTCCTGCCCTTGGGGGAAAAAAAAGATGTGAATGCTAATGATGAGTAGAGTCTGAAAGGTTTCAAATTATCTGTTTGCTCTCTGTCTGTTCCCCTCTACTTTCCCCTTTTCTTTTCTTCCATATGTTTGCATCTCTACCTGTACAATTTCATCTGGGAAACTGGCAGGAAGTCTATGAGAAACCATGAATTCTCATGAGACACCATTAATGTCTTAATTTCTGCTAATATTTGTACCTGTTTGCAATGGGAGGTGGAAGTAGATAGTTTGCAAAGGAAGTAGAAATGAGATTCTTTTAACAGTAACTAAATCATCTTGACTTTCCTATCTGTCACACCCACCCATCACTAAGTGCTCTCAAAGGCTCTAATCTGCAATGACAAAGATGGAAAATAGACCATTTGCTTGAAGAATTGAAGCAGCCTTGACTGCTTTTGGCAATGTTTTCTTGACAGTGAGTTAAATTAGCAACAACAAATCAGTATCAAAGATATAGGCTGCTGTCCTGCATTTGTTTCACATAGTACAATTTCCTGCAGGGACCTTCAATGAAGAAACTAAGGGTTTGTGAACACCTAGGTATTAGCATTTGCAGAAAATGTTGCCTAAAGGACAAGTTACTAGTTGTCAGTTATCATTTATCTCAGAAGTAAAAGCCAGGACTCTGCAACTGGGGGAAAGGAGAGATTTATGGAAAGGAGGGTCCAGGAATTGTCAGAATTAGATGAAAAGTCTTCCTAATGTAGCAAGAACACCTTGAAACTAATATGAGCTCAGATTAACAACCAGCAGTGTAAGGGAGCCAGGTCTGGAGTTATGAGCTGTAGCTATTCAATGCCAGCAGAGACCAGGCAAGGGAATTCTGCATCAGCTGTTAATTGTGCATGCAGAGGTATTAGTGAGAAACAAATCTCTGCAGTAGCTGAGCCAGGACAAAACAAAGCGATAGCAAAGACCTCTGCATCAGCAGAACTATAACATTCTCTTACAATGTTACTGAATTTAAGGATGGAAAAGAAGGGAGAAAAGATAGCTCCCATGATGTAACAGAACAACCCAGAATCCCAACAATAATGAAGTCTTGTCTTGCTCCTCTCCAAGTTATTTTACATTTCTTTTCTGATTTCTTAGAGGGTGTTTTAATGTCAGGCCAATCTGGAGATGCTGTTTATTGTTTAACAGTGACATTTTATCTTAATACAGTGAAAATCTGACACTTGCCAAGGCTGCTGGCCTCACAGCAGTGATAGCTTCACCAGCAAAGTTTAGTGTTTCAGATGTGACCTGAGCAGCAGGGAGTTGTCCTTCTGACCCCGTCCCATTCCTCAGTGCTGCCCATCAGAGCCCATCCCGCCCTGCTTGAGGTTGGTTGCACTTCAACCCTTGTCAGGTGTTCTCTGCAGGCTTCAGAGATCAGCAAGGCATCCAGCTTGACTAAATCACATAGCGTCCAGGAGGAGAGACCTTTTTGTGTGAAACAAGGATAATTTCAACAAAACCTGGGTTATATTAGGCAAAATATGACTATTTTTTACATAGCTATGGGTAATCCAGGTTCAGACTTGGTTAGTCATTTGTCAGCCTCTGACAGTAGAAATTCCATCTAACTAACTTACAAAAGCTTTGTGAAATCACATAGACTGGCATCACCATATCTGTCCTTAAGGAGCAATGTGAGAGCAGGATCTCAGCAGAACAATCAGAAATGGCTTTATATTCTTTCTATTCATCCAGAAGCTACAGTAAGTATTTTTGCTCTTTTGAAAGCATGTAGAAGCTTTGTTCAACTACCTACAGTAAAATGCTGATTTTTCCTCTTTTATCTTTTTGTGTGTGTGTGTTGTTATTTTTTTTTTTTTTAAATAGACATAGAAAAGTAAACATAATTGAAAGACTTTTTTAAAACACGTATTCAAGAGGAAGCCATATACTCTTTGGGATTTAACACGTCTTCTGTTTTACTCAAAGTCTGCTTTGGTATGTTCTTCCAGTGAGAATTTTGAGAACTTCCTGTGCAACTGATGAGACTCATTCATCTCTTGTAGCTTCCAATCTGAAATACTAGCAAAATGCTGATAAAATGGCTTTGTTGGCAGTTGATATCAACATACTTATAGGAGGTGTCCTGATCCGATGTCGGGATCATTCAAATATCCCGATCTGATGTCGGAGAAAGGTTTTGATATGATCCCAAGAGCGAGGTTAAGACATAAACGAGGTCAAATGCCGCATTCCCGAAACACTATTTATTACCAAAAGAAAAAGAAATAAAGAGGGTAGCGATAGGACAGAAATGGAAAGAATGATGGAAATGAAGCAAGGAGTCGGGATAGGGCAGCAAGAATAGCCACCACCACGGGTCCAGCGGCGAGGCGACGGTGAAAGGGCGGGTGAGGAGGTCTCAGTTGCTTGTTCCACGTGGTGCAGTGCGGCGTGGTGCGGTCAGGCAGTCAGGTGGTCGTCCTCTCTGTCCCTCTTCTTCTCTCTCTTTCTTCCCTGCTTGCTGTTGCCCATGCAGTTCTTCCTTAAGTACCCCTTCGAGGGCTGTGGTTACCATAGCAATGGCACGTCTCTTTGTGTCCCCCAGCACTAGGGCAGGGACATGTCCGGGCAGAAGACCTCCTGCAGGCAGGGCATTTCACAAGTGGACAGGGCATCTTCACAAGTCGTTTCCAAAACCCAGTGGTCTTGTGAAAACAATCTTGCCAACGATCTTGCAAACAATCTTTGAGACAAGACAATAGTGCCATTCCTTACATCACCCTGTGGCTCAAAGATTGTCTTACGGGCAGGGCGCCTTCACAAGTCGGGGTTTCCAGAACCCAATGGTCTTGTGACCGTCCTTGCAAGCAATCTTTGAGACAGTGCAGTTCCTCACAGGAGGGAAAGATAAATTATAAGGTAGGAAAAAGCCAAAACTTATATTTTCAGCTGAAGAACTCAGTCTGGTTCCTATCTTGTCTGTTATGTCCTTGTCAGTTGACACAAAACAAAAGAAATATCAGAAGATCTAGTTGCTAGGGATATCCCCAGTTACAACCTTCAGTTGCATTAAGAAGCAATATGTCATACACATTTCCTCAGCTCTCCTCTAGTCCTGGGCTTTGGCAGCCGGGGTACAATAGCTTCAGCTGCTTCTTCTCTCAGGAGAACTCTTGACAACTAGCATCACCTTTACATGTCATTTCAAATTGAACAAAGTTTTATCTATGTGACAATTTACACCTTAGTTGCCAACATGAAAGGAAAGTTAAAAGATTATGACACCCTCACAGAACTAGGTCTCTGATTGCATATGGAGTTTTAATTTCCCCTCATGTTACCGCACATTTCTGGTTCTTTGTGAATCTGCAAAGGAGATGATGCCAATGTACTTTTCTCCTCTCTTCCAGAATCAGTTTTGAGCAACAGGAAAACTGTAGAGAAAAGACATATGCTAAGAAAATAAAAATAGATTAAAATACTGTTTTAGCTTCTACAGACTTGACAGTGCACACTGGACAGCTGTGCATACTTCCGTACATAATGGCCAACTGAATCTAATCTAATACAGCAAGTCTATCCTGCTGTCCTAATAACATACAGAGATACTAATAGAGTTTCCACTTGTGAAATTGCTTTTTCAAAAAGCGTACGGTTCAATTTGGCTCTACAGCTTTTATTCCTTTAAGTGTCAGCAATTTGCTGAAAATATTATTATTAGTTATAATTTATTTATTACCTCCCTCAAAAATTCCTAACAATATTTTTGAACTCTGCCATTACATTTAGAAACACTACTGAGCCTAGCAATTGACAAAACTGTGTCATAATAACTTGGACGGATGCTGCCTGTGGTTTTAACATAGCAATGTCATTATTTTGTCTTACAACTTTAAGGGAAAATTGGCCTCTTAGCTAAATCACAAAGCACGTATAGTTATGCAGACAACATGTTTTATGCAATAACACATACAGAAATTACATTAAACGAGTATCCCATTTGCAGCATCAAACTGGCAAATGTTAGGAGCTGCCAGAATTAAGCTGTCCAAACGAAGCAATGTTTTGGCAGGGAAGGTGTCCTGCTCTAATCTGATGCTTACACACCGGAAAGAAAATGATCATTTCTTTTCTTGAAGGTTTCTGCTCTGCTTGCTCTATACTCTAGACAGTTTTGATGATCAAATAAAGACTGAACAGTAATTTGAAATTTGGGGAAATAAGTTTGTTTACAATAGAAGTTTTTACTCTAGCATTTCTAAACTTATGTGTGCTACTTGCCAAGACTGATTCCTTTTCTTTATCTTTGTTTAGGAAAAAGAGCTTTCTGTGTTAAAACTCTCAGACGCACAACAGATGTAATAACCACCTGAAAAAACCCCCCTAGTTAATAGTAGTAGGAACTGACTATTTTCTTCAAGAAGGTCTCTGTGGACGGGTACAGTGTCCTGAGCACTTCCGTTGAGCCTGCAGGCTGACCAAGAGCCAGCTCGCTTTCCTCCAGAAACCCAACATCTGTGGGGGAATACTGCTCAACTCTCTTTTGCTCAGTTCAGAAGCAACCAGCACACACTGGTGGAATACATTCCTCATGGACACCTCCTGACCTCTGGGAACCCAAGAGGGCAGTAGGGTACACAACCATGACAGAGCCAGTTGGTGAATTTGGGGAATCAGGCATTTAGTGTTGAATTTTTAGCTTTGAAGGAAGCAATTTGAGAATTTCACAGGCAGGAAATCACATGCATATATCTGCCATGAAGTCTAAATACGGTATAAGGCCATTAATGGAAAAGGTAGAATTGTTAATAACAAAGCAGAAAAGTCGGAAGTCTCTCATATCTATGTTTTATGTATCATATGCAGTTGGAACAAGGTAGGCTGATGTGTTTGCACTACAGTAAAAACTTGAAGTTAGGATTCCTGGCCCCTCCTGGCACTCAGATCTCCAGCACTTTAAGGAGACTGCAGCAAAAGGGGAAACTGACCTTGTCAGACAAGAAGATTGAGGAGGCAGAAGGAAGAGAGTCCTCACTGTAACAGCACCAAAACCCCCTTCCTCAATACCTCACAAACTTTAAGTTCTTGTTCTAAAAAGGTAGAGAGTTTTACATCTTCTGAAAATCAATCATAATTATAGTGTGTGAAGACAACAGCACTGCTATATGCTGAATCTGATCTCAGTGTGACTCCAAGCTGGGAAAGAGCCCGCTGCAGCTGTTCCACTGCATTAGAGCCATCAGCTTCACCTCATTAGGAGAAGCATTCACCTTCCTATGAGATCCCTGCTGCATAACCTCCTGCCCTGCCACTGAGACAGGCATGGTATGAGCACAGCCGCTTAACTCCTTGTGTTCCCAGCTATGCTCAAAAGTAGGGAACAGAAAGCCACAGGAAGAGCAAAAACAACTTCTTGGCAGTACTGGTGTCTGAATACAAGAAAAATATAACTTTATATATAAAAATATTAATGATGCCACTGCGTGCCTCACTGTCTGACGGACCAGCATCTGGTGGAGCACCATGTGGTACACCAGCAAACATGGAGCAGGCAAGAGAAATTTTATTAAGAAAAGAAAGAGGTAATGTATAAGAAAGACCAAATTTAATCATTTAGTCACCTTAGAGCAGTCTAACATAGACAAATGTTCCTCTAAGACTGAAATCTATTTTGTATTTTCTGAGGGAACAGGAAAGAATACAGTGCCTCCTTATATTTAGTTAAGACACCTTTTTCAATAGTCATATTTGATTTTCTTTATTGTAGAGCTTTTGTTAGTAATTTTCTTTTACAAAACAAATATACAAACATAGTATGTGTATTTTATTGACTTAAGGTATATGAATTGTTCTGAACTTGAAAACATCTGCTTTTGGACAACATGTGCCCTCAGACACATGGTCTGAATCTTGGGATTGTCCTATGTAGGGACAAGAGTTGGACTTGATGATCCTTGTGGGTCCCTTCCACCTCAAAACATTCGATGATTCTACTCAAAAATCTTCAAGAACTGTGGTGGGAAACATGTGCACATGGTTACACATAGATCTGAGTTCTGATGTACACCTTAGGACTGTTAAAAAACATAAAATGTATTCATAAATGTCTGGAGATTGTATGAAGCAAGGCTGTATTACAACAAAGGTGAAATCCTCTTTTGTGGAGTTCAGTGGTTGGGGAAGTTTTTTGTAGGTTTTTTTCATTATTTTTTTAAGCAATATTTGGCCTCTTTTATAAAATTTACTTGTTTAGTGTTATGGACTGGTAGATCTGCCTTTACTCTCTATTACTTTATTATTTTTAGGACTTTTTGTGGAAAAGAGTAATATAATCAGGGCCTGACTTTCCTTTCATGTTATACAAATTTAGCTAGGGAATAACCCCCCAGACTCCAAAGTCACTCTGTTAAGGAAATGAGACTGTTCAAAAGGTTCTGAGCTTCCCTGGTGTTCAGTTCATTTGCTGCCTCTGAACATGAACATGTTCCAGCACAACAAACATATGTTTTGGTGTCCCCTCTTCACAAAAGGGCAGAGAAGGAAGGTTGTGGAGGAAATCAGATGGTGGACTTCTCCAGGCTCTTTTATCTCTGAACATGTGCAATCCACGTTAGGTCTGAGAGCAGCAAATACAGAGCCATGTCCTCTTTCTCCACAGGGCATTACTGGAGCTTTGATCCCTTGCCCATGACTGGCTGGAACTGAGATCTGTACCGCACTAAAACTCTTAGCTTCTGTAAATACAGCAGGAAAACTCTTTCCTATTACCAGGCCTTCCCCTCTTAGGGAACAAGGGTGCCATTGGAAAAGGAACTACTGCAGGCTGTGAAGGTGGATACGTCACACTGTTACTGGGAGACAACGCGCTCAAATGGAGCCAGAGCACAGGACCGAGTTTATTCAGGTGCATAATTCCTACAAGGCATTTTATAAACTGTGTAGAAGGGTCAGGTAGTGGTGTGTTTGTGTATGTCTTATAAGCAGTGAAAAACAATGTGTTTCTCAGTCCATGATTTAGAAGTAAAAGCTAAAGGAAAAGCTAGGACTGTCAGAAAGAGAAGCAGCTTCAAGCAATCTTATCAGACAGAAAATCCTATTACATAAATTTTTATTTAAGCTCTTGTTATTTTGGGTCCTTTCCTAGTGGTTGTAAACTCTGCATATATCCTCTGGTCTGTGCTATCAGAAAGGAACGTACTTTCTTCTCACCATGAGAATGGAAAGGGGAGGGGAGAAGTGGTGGCTGCTTGCTCAGAACCCACAGAAGAGATTCTGGATGAATTTGCCACAGCCTTCTCTGAGACCGGTCCCATTGCCAGTAAACAGTCTGAGAAGATTGGAGCACAGCCCAACCCAAATGTGGCACTGCTTTATAGGATAACTTGAGCTTCCTAAATGTTTTCTGTTCCTTTCATTTAATGATATTATGAAAATCAGACAGTATCCAAAAGGCAGTTTCCATAGTGAAGCAGTGTCTGGTAAGACAGAGCAATCAGAACACCCAAGAAAGGTAGTCAAGCATGGACTTAGGTAATGAAGACTACACCTCCATGCACGTTTTTATCTGGAGCAGCAGCATGGAGATACTCAAAGAAGTTAGATCCCTTTGTAAACCTGTTTTGATATGTACTAGATAGATTCCTTCTAAATCAACCCAAACTGGTTGTTCCACTCTGAACTGTTTTCCAACCCTTAACAGGTTACTTAGCATCCAAGCTAAAGGACATTCAGACAGCTTTGATGATGCAGACAGAGGGATTTTTTTCCTAGACTAAAATAAAAGCCCAGAAATGCACTAACCAAAAATACAACGCCCTCAGCATCAACTGATTCATTCTTTTTGGGCCCAATTGCTTGCTAATGTGGACACACTGTGAGTGAGCCACCAGCAGCCTTCTCTCACACAGATCGCAGCAGCAGAATTTGATGCTATTAGTGTTTATATCCCACTTACATACATTTTTCCATGGTGATGGCTAATGAAGTAGACCATTTTTGACAACAAGAATGCATATGAACATGTTGGAAAACAGTGTATGCACTTTATGCTACACGAGAGGATACAGAACAAGGTGACATTTTTGGAAACTGAATTTCAAAGGATGTGGGAATAACACAGACCATCTGTGTAGTCACTTTTTTTTTTTCCCCCTCTGTTGAAAACATGAAATTTACAAACAGGAATATGGTATCTGGCCCAGCCTGTCTGCTTTTTTTGGTTTACCCTAATCCCACTTTCCTGTCTTTTTGCTCTATGACTTGACCCTTTTGCGCTCAAGAAGGAAACCTGAGGCTCTCTTGAACTCATTTACACTTCTCAGCCTCTGCCTTCCCTTTGATTATTTATTCCATATGTTCAGAGCCCTTTCAATGAAATAGCTCTTTCTGAGTTTCCTTCGTTTAGTTCATGGTGCCACCAGTTTTGACTTCTCTGTGTGAGTCATTTTGCAGATTAAAAATGCTGGGTTTCACAAATATAAAGCATTTAATATCAGCAACACCATGAGGATTTTTTTGTTACTAAAGCAGGGAAGATGGTAATAATGATAATGTAGAATCATAACAACATTTTTAGTTTTTTTTTTTTCAAAGGAAGGCAGTGGAGAACTAGAAATGCATAGTTCTGACACTTTTACAAATTCCTATAATTTCCTGAATTACCACGTATCAGAGTCATCATAAGGAAATATAGATTTCTAAAAGTCAGATGTCTAAGTCTTGAATTCATCACAGTGAGTTCCCTCGGCTAACGGACCAAACAGTTTATAAGACCCAGTGTGGACATATTTTACTAGGAATTGAATCGCCCTATAGGTGCTTATATGTCTCCATTGCTTGCAAAAGACACCTATGGAGTCTTATTCAAAGTTAGATACCTAATTTTAGATGACTTAATTACAGCTGATGAATTCCACACCATGTTTCTATGACTCCACAATAATATAAGGTAATTTGAAATAATAGGATTGAGACATGTAGGTTTTCTTTGTGACTCCCCATTCATTACCTTATGCACTGGACCACTAATCCAGAAATTGTAACGGCTGTAAAAGCAACAGCAACTGAAGAAGCTTCAGTTTCAGTTTCATTAAATATTGCTGAAGAAATCAGGCGTGTGACTTCTCCCTGCTGGGTAACATGGTGAACCTAACTCCGAAGATGTGCAGCCACTGACAGAAATGTGGCTGACAAGAGGAGCAAGCAGCTGTTGGCTCATAAACATTTTGAGGCCACTGCAAAAAGAAGATATGAATCCTCAGAAAATTCTGCGACTGCTTGAGAGGCTCAGATGCTGAGCTCTGTGTGGGATGAAGGGTTTTGCTAGGAATGACAGACTAAAGGCAAGATATGACTTTCAGCAAAGGACTGGAAGGCAGGAAAAGCAAAAAGGCAGACTGCCTTTCCCTACTATGCTGATGTAGCTACCAACCTGGGAACCCAAAATTACATTACAATGTAAATATTGTTGAAGTATCACTCACGTAAAGAGTATTGTTACCCTTTCTCCAGGGTAGGAAGCCCCTAGATGCAGAAGCAGAGTAGGAGGAGAAGCAGCATTTTGCAGTCACAGCTGAGTATTGAGCAACTCTCAGGTTCAAATCCAATATTTTATTTCAAATACTTCTGTATTTGTAATTTTCTGTCCTTAACATTATTCTGTCAATCCTTCTAATAAATTTGCTCATTTATGTCTGTATTTTGGGAAAAAAAATATAAATTAAAAAGCCTTATATGATCATTTCCACTGAATCCGATAACTTTAGTTCTATGAGATGCTTTTGCAAAGGATTTAGAGTTGCACTTACTGTGATTCCACACACATATGGACGTGTGGAGTATCATGTACCTCTGCTATCCCAGGAGAATGGTTGATTTATTTACAATGAGTGGTGGGAGACTGGGATAGACCAGCTGGTCAAATTGCTGGTGGGCTGCCTCTCAGTGACACTGGCAAAACACCCCACTAGGGCAGGATGGAGCTTTGGCTCGGTTTAATATGACTTTTTCAATGCATTTTCCACAGATGCCTTCTGAGAAGAGCTTTGTCCTCCTCTAATGCTCGGCACTGTAAGCTAGAAAAGTCCTAGCAAACTGTATCATTCTCACCAATATGATCCAGCTCTCCTTTATGCTCTGCAGCTCATTAGGACCAGAATAGAGAGAAATTAAACAGTGCTGGAGAAATATTTGTAAGACTGTCTCAAAATTTATGTAAGTAATGTACTATAAAATATGTATTTTAATATTTAGTCTATTTACCTCTTAGGCCAAGAAATATATACATAAAAAAATTGGCTTACTTAAACACTGGGAGTTTGCCAAAATACAAGCCTATTTCATGTCCAAAAGTATGGACACCCTTGGGGATCTAGGTAAATGTGCATAAATAAAAAATGAGAGGCCATTATCACAGAGAAAACAGTGGTGAGAAACACTGTGCATACAACTCAGACAGATCTTGGCAGCTATTATATTTAATAACAATGCTTTCAGTTGGGAAATGTATGTTTTAGGCTATTGGCCCTGCATACTACCTCTGACATAAGTGATATATTATTAAACTGGATTTCAGTTTTATTTGACTGTAAAGTTTGTTCAGAAAACAGTTCAAACTGAGCATGCTTCCTTTCCTTGCTTGAGACTAGCTTTAGGTTCATATGCCAGCATAGTCATGGAGGCCAATATTTAATATGTTATTTTGATACTTTTATAAAGAGAGGAAGTTATACACAATTTACATGTCTTCTTAGTTTCTACTTCACACTGTTAAAAAAATATGTAAAAAGAGAGGGATTATTATCTTGGTGGGTCTTTTTTTTGGTTGGTTGGTTGACTTTTTTGGTGGGTATGTTTGCCAGATTGCAGTGAGGCATATGTGCTATGGAGGAAAAATTTCACAGCTTAAAAAAAGGCAGCATCTGAGTGGGTTTTATTGCCCCCTCAAAAGTAAACAGTTTTCACAATTAACCTCACTGCTCTGTTTATATATCAAGTAAAATGTGGAGAGTACACACAGTTGTTCTCATTATTTTTTTATAAGCAATAACGACTCCATGGTTTATGCATTACGAGGTCTTGAATTCAATGGGAAGCATATGCAGAAACAGACTTTCAGTCTTGTTCTATGACAAAAGAGGTGGGAAGCCATGGAATAAATACATTCCGATTTATCTGTTATATTGTGGTTCCTTTCTCGCTTTCTTGGTGTTCCTTGATGATATATACCCATAAACCAGATCATGCTTCTAAGCTGCCTCTTCCACTCAGTACTAATCAGCACATATTCCACAAAGTGGAGAAACACACTAGGAAAAATGTACATAAACTACTACACTGCTACCTCATGGCTGTAGAAACAGACAAGCCCTCAAAGCATATTTCAACATTCAATATGATGTTACAGCTATGAATTTGCAAAAATTAAAGACTTTTCTAGGAAATGCCTTGCCTGCAACTCCTTATCAAATATATAAGTTAAATTTAATACAAAGAAGTAGGCATTTAAATGACATTAACTGGGTATTCTGTTTTTTTTGTTTTCATTTCAGGAGAGTGAAACATATCTTTTGGGTATAATGATTAAGTGATTTTAAGGTATTGAAATTCACAGCTATTGTCTTTTAAACAAGTGAGACTGATGTCATAAAAAAACTATGGGTATTACGGTAGCATACAGGTGATAAGCTGCAACCTGGCTATGTAGTGCTGTGCACCTAAAGATATATGCTCTTTACATCTTTATTTTGTTGCTAAAGAAGTGAGATGATTTACAAAAATAAGACCCTGATGCATTCAGTGGTCATGAAAATCAAACCAATTATTTACCGCTTAGTTGCTCTGAAGCTTATATTCAGTTATATGTTTCTAAAAATGAGACTAATGGAAAAAAATGTAAAAGTCACCTGAGAATCTAGACATATGGTGTTCCTGCATCCCCACCACAACACTGAATCTAGTAATTTTTAGAACTTCATCATTTAATTTTCATTATTTAGCAGTAAATAATGTTTTAGTAGTCCATTCTGCTCCACTAATCTTGAAGATACATACATGATGTTTCCCTGTGCAAAAATTGTCATTTATCAAAAGCTGCTACATGCAGCATCTGGTAAGTTATTCAGCTTTTCCTTTCAGATTAGCTGAGCCTGAATAGAAATAATAAAGGAGTCACAAGTATTGCTAAACCAGGTTTTTTTCAAGTGTATGTTAGTCTAACAAGTGCTGTCCCCTCTTCCCCTCATTCCTGTTACTATCACCTGCCCTCAGTGCAGATCAAGGGTGTGTGCAATCCTACCAGGGCATTGCCTTGGCTCTACTCAGCATCTGCGGATGTGAGTTACAAAATGGGCTTTGACTGTAATGAGATGATACTAGAATTGAAGTTTAACCATTAAATGCTGAGAAAAAGGAGACACATATGGATGAAACTTTCTCTGCCTTCTCTCATCTCAAGCAATACAGATTAGGTTCGCAGGCAGGAGAGGGCAGCTCCTTACGTGAGACTCTAGCATGAGATAGATTGTTCACCTCGCATAGAGCTCAGACCATGCAAAGCTGGAGTGAAGTAGAATTGCAATAGATGGCTTGGCTCTGAGTGTTTGCTATATAGAATGAAGATCAAGTAAATCTTTTTAGTTAAACTCTAACAGTTAAAAGCCCCATTATGACTTAAATTCTCCAGAAATACAGAGGTAAAGACAGCATTAGTTGTAACCATGAAGAAAGTTTTCCAGAAAAAAAAAAAAAAAATCAGAAATGTATTTCTTGTAATAGCGGTTTCTGAAGTAATAGAGGTTTTTCATCATTTTTGGTTAAGCTCAGGCAAAAGACACAATGCAGCTATTGCAGTCTCTAGAAGAGTACCAAAGACCACAGGAAAGCAAAAGATGAGTGGTATGTTTTAAAAAGAGACTGCAGGAAGATATGTGACTATATTGAGAACTTGCTGGCAAAAAAAGACGAAGCATCTTACAGTTTAAGAAACTGAGTCTCTGATAAGATATCAAAGCAGGATCTGAAACCAAAACTTGGATAAAGACTCTTAGAAGAGTAAAAGCTACACTTTGATGAAGCAATTAATATTTGTTAATATGCATGTCAGCACAGAGTGTCTTTAAAGTAGATGGATAGTACTTTGATAACTCTGCACACAATTGTAAATTCAAAATACCACAATGGGACAGAAGCAGAAAGATCTGACAAGTTCGAATGATGGCATCCAGATAATCCTATCCAAAGGATGCATAAACCAAGACAACTTCTGACATTTGGGAAACAATGCAAAAGTACATCACTTTACTGGAACAAATGAGTGGTCAAGTGAAGACAAAGACACTGGCACCAGAATTGCTACCTCAGAAGAATTGCCCATAGAAAAAACAGGCAGCGTTACAGTAAGTGATGACTGATCTCTCTACTTGGAACAACTCATGTATCTGTAACTTTAAGTTATAGACCACGCACAAGCTATCAAGGTTCACAAAATGGGGCCCTAACACTGTAAGGAAAACAATGGGGAACAGAAAAGAAACCCATTCACCCTAAAAACCCACTTGTTTAGACATGTAATGTATTTGACTTTTTTTTGTTCCCTGCTTTCCCCCTGCCAGATAAAAATGTAACATTTGAAAATAGAGTTTTGGAAGATACGTAGAAACTTCAGATATGCACTCCAGTGCCTGGACAGGGAAGCAAAGTTGAAGATAGAATATTAATATCAGTCCAATAAAAATCTTGTTTGATCTCAGATGAAATCTGGATAATGATTTCTAGAGATAAAGTTGAATATCAGACATGATAAACAAACACCTAAATCGACTAGCCAGAGATGTCAGGGACAGTGCATTCTCAAGCCTTCTTACCACTGTAAGGGGTTGTTCACAGAACTAGGTGAAATTTTGTAGAGGAACACCTCAGGTTTCAATGGAAAATACATGCAAAAGAGCACATGAAATTTAGATGGAGGTAAAAGAAATGTAAGAGAAGAGGTAGAGATATTTTAGAGTGTCCTCAGAGGAACATTAGGGATTTATTCCATATGCAAAACTGCAGGTCAAGTCAAGAGAAAAGCACATTTTGGTAGTAAACTGGGAATAGATTAATTTATTTTGCCTGTGAAAAATATTTCTTATTTTTATTACCTGAACTTATTAAAAAAATAACATATCTTAATGCATGTTTATGTGCAACATATTAACTTTTCCTGAAGTGACAGACTTCGCATAATATTGAAAATTTTTCAGTGGATCTAAGCAGTTTGCAATGAAGTACAAATTTAAAATACTGTAATTTCATAAAATGACTACTGAAAAAGGCTTTCAAATTAGAGTCTAATATGCCATACAGTTCAAATACAAAATGGCTCTACCAATGCCCACGTGGCATATACCTTTGCTATTTAGTTTCAGTTTAAAAGTGAAAACAAGAACTGCTGCACGCCTGGACACCAATGCCAGAATCATCAGGAATTACAGACATACAAAAAAACCAAAATAAGAATAAAATAAATGCAATGTGGTGTCTCAAGTGCCAACATCACCTCCAGAAAATGATGCAAAGCCTATTTATGATTGCAAAAACGGTTTACAAACAGCAGAGATATGGCAAGATGTGACTTATGTTCATTTTAGGTTGACTGTCCTGGTAGACACAAGTTATGGAGCCATTTTCAAGTCTTAGACAATAGGAATACAAAGGCCATTATGTGTGTCATTTGCCCAGGAAGGTCTGAGATGGGCAAGAACTTCAACAGAGACAGATGGTTACCCATCACAACTAAGATAAAACATTAACCATCTTGTCACAGCAAAGGTGCCTGTATTTCAGGTTAGATGAACAACAACACTTCTCTCAGGGTCTAACTGAATACATTTCGGCAGTGTTAACACATTAATCATAAAAATTTGGGAAACTGTGTGGGAATAACAGTATTGATCCTTATAAGTGGCACGGGGTGTTCAGAGAATGATAGGCAACAGGGAAAAAGATTATCCATAAAAACTTCCTACTAGCAGCTTCTGCTTTCATGGAGGTACATTGCTGGCCCTACTTTTAGACATTTGAATTTCACTCTTCGTGATTTTTAATTTAAATAAAACCCAGTCATCTGCTACCATCTTATTTATAGCAAGACCTTGCTAAGTGTCTAAATAACAGCTCAGTAAGATATCCTTCTGTTAGATGTACTTTATATATACATGGGTAGGTCTCTTTCAAGCTCCACAATTTAATTTACTCCACACTACAGTAATTCAATCTGATCCCCATTCAGTTACAGTGCTTGTCAGTGTATCATTGACAACATTTCCATGTTTGTCAGAACTCCTGCTAATCTACTCACATAATGCCTCACAGATTTACTGGGGCTGCCTTTCCAATATGACTCAAGTGACTGTACCTGTGGGAATGCTTGAAAAAATTTTGAACTCTGCACATTTTTCTGTTTAATTCAGACTGGGTTTGTGAAGTGTTCTTCCTTCATTATTTATCTTAATTCCCAAGGTATTTAGAAAGCAAGGATTTATTTTAGGATCACACATCTTTGTTATGTTAATGTTGTTACTCATATTTTATGAAAGCTGTGAAGAATCACTCAGGCAACAGCTAGAATTGTTCATGTGTTTGTCTTTGATCTGTTACTCTATTGGCAAATATTGAGTTGTTTATTAGTACTCATAAGTCACAGGACTGCCCATCACTTCCGTTAAAAAATAGAATAACACCCAGTGGCATAATTAATCTAAACTTTACACTTGGTTTTCAAGGACTTTATATGTCTCAGCTTATCACTAAGGCAGCATAGAAAAC
Organism: Caprimulgus europaeus; assembly: GCA_907165065.1. The sequence continues at coordinate 19,327,865 of OU015530.1, forward strand.
ATATGACTAAACTGTGCTTTTCCTGGGGCACATGATCACAGAGAGAAAGAAAAAATGTCACTGTTAAGCAACACATGTTGTATGTATACTTTTGGAGGAATTGCATTAATCTTATATTTGAATCATTGATGTGATGTATGTATAAGAGTGGGAGAGGAACCAAATCAAGGTAAAACTCTACAGCTGTGCCTCTGTCAACTTAGAACCACTGACTCGGGAAAGAATGGAAATATTATGACCTGGGAATGTCAGCACATATGGTAGCCACATGGTTAAAGAACATGAGCTAACATGTATTATCAGGGTTTGTTAAGCAGTTTTTCAAGAAAGTTTGTTCTCTTTCTGATCACCTCATGATTTCTGCACCCTCATTTCAGTTGGGAAAGACAATTATTCAGTGACTGAATAGAGACATTTGTAGTCAAATTATAGGAAGCAGTTTGTCCATGCTGTGAGAATTTCTGAGATCTAAAAATTTTTCACAAAGTCAAAACTTGAAATTTCGAGCTGAGACAATTTATATATTTTGTTTCAAATAAACATTATAAAACATATTATTTTGTTGTAAATCCAAAATACATATTATTTTAAAATGTAAAAATGAAGAAGAGTTAACCAAATTTATTGATCTCAAAGTATAAGACTTTTAAAATCTAGTAATATCAAAACTGGAGCCAATTTAATGTTTTTTTTAACTTTAACCTTTTGTTCAAATTGAGTTTGATTTTCTATATTATCAGTGCACTCTCAGATGATAAAAAAAACCCCGTGGATAAATAAATTGCAAAGAAACAGATCATCCAAAGTATTGTAAAATTAACACAGCCCCCTACCTTGAAGAAATTAGCAAAGCAATTTAAATCATGAAGAATGCTAAAGCTCCTGGATCCAGCAGAGGCATTTAAATTTGGAGACATGAATCATATTTAAATATGGAGTTAATTATAGAAATTCTTTAGCAACATATGGAAAACTGAATGGTAATTATAGTTCATTACTATCTACATCAGTAAAGGCAACAATTCAGATTTGGCAGTTACCTCTCATATCAGCACGCATGGTGTCTGGCAGCCTAAGCAAACATAAGATTTCATCACTGACTGCACAACTCCATCAGCTGTAAACTATCTAAGCAGTTGTGTGATCTGAGATACAAATAAGGTACAGATGATGAACTATTTGTAATTAGCAGTTGCAGAGTAAACAGGACTGTATTTCTGATACTGTCCTCAGTACATGGGTGAAGTCATTATATATTGTCAGTAGAACTGGAGTCTGGCTACTGCCATCTATTCTGTAATTTCAATCCAATCCCTAATCTAATACAATCACAACTGACATTCATGTGACCAAATGTAGATGTCTATAGTGTAGGATCAGTCAGTATAGTCATTGGAAAGTAGGGCAATGTCTACCTAATCTGCTTCAGAGACTTCAGCTTGTCGACATGATTAATAATCTTTTGACGTCACTGACTACATTTACTAGACAAAATTTTGCTGTTAAATGTACCTTTATGATGCCTATCTTGGTCATCATACACACTTTTCTGTGCTTCTCCTCTTACCTGTGATATGAAACAGAATTGTTTGACAGCTCAGCATCTATGCCCTATTAATGGGATCCCAACATGGGACTTCAGTTCTGGCACGCAGATAAAACTGTAGTTATCTGGAAGTCTGGTGGATTTAGGAGGTGCAACAGAAATGCATGAGGTATGACCTCCTATGTGTTGAGGAATACATTTTAAAGAGCTTGTCAGGGGGAACATGCCATTGACTAATGCAGGTTATCTGGGGAGCAGATACCCACAAAAACACGATGACAAAAATACAAATCAAGGATGTATATAGGAAAAAGCAAGAAGAATCAAGAAGCAAAATTGGCAACAAACTATTGTAAGATATCAACTCATTTTGTATATTGACAATAAACTTTTGTAAGGTGCTTATTCATCAAGTAGCTGACAGATGGCATTAGCAGAGCTTGCATATCTTTTGGTCATGCATCAGGAAGAGTTTAGAAGCAAAACTGAATCAAATTTCAGACTAGATTAAACACGTTAAAAATCTCTTGCTGTTGGGGTGCCTAAAATAGATTTGCTATAAATAATATATATGGATCCCAGACAAAATTCTCCTGTAGTTTTTGTATTCCCTATTGCATAGTAGATGGCAGGATAACTTGGAGAATACACACATTCTGGAAAACTGAATCCACAGTCATTGTAGCAAAGCCAGTGGGACAGTCTATACACATAGAGAGGAAATCACCAAAATACCCAAGCCATTGCTGTATGATCAACTGAGAAAGAACCCAGGCTTGAAGGGAAAGGCTTTAAAATACAAGCCTAAACAAAATATAAAATGGGAATCAGTACCTGGGAAATGTCAGCACCTAGACTCCAGCAGCACAAAGAAGTCAAACTTGGAGCTAATATTGGGGAAAAAAAAAAAATAAAATAGAACGGTGACACTTGTTTTTCAGCTGGTAAGAATCTTAGGGAAAAAAAAATTGCAGTAGATTTTGTGTGTGTTTTTCCTGTTTACATGCTAACTCAACAGGAAGTTAGAGGATCAATATAGCAGAAACAAGAATGCTACAGATCTATCATTATTAAGACAGTATAAGGTGAGGGTATTTAGTGATTATGTGTTGGATTACAAACAAAACGGACATTAATCTTGTAAAGGATTTTTTAACTTTCCCAAACTCAGCCCTTTCGTGCTTCATCCGAGTCATTCTGTGTCCACCTCTGAAAGCTTTTGGCTAACCAGTGAAATTCCCACTGCAGGCTGAAGTGAAAGATGCACAAAACCACCTTGTTGTGGTTTAACCCCAGCCAGCAACCAAGCCTCACACAACCACTCGCTCACTCCCCTCTGTTGGCACTAGGAAGAGAATCAGAAGGGAAAAAGTGAGAAAACTTGTGGGTTGTGATAAAGACATTTTAATAGGGAAAGCAAAAGCTGTACAGGCAAGCAAAGCAGAACAAGGAATTCATTCAGTCCTTCCCATTGGCAGGGAGGTGCTCAGCCATCTCCAGGAAAGTAGGGCTCCATCACACATAATGGTTACTTGGGAAGACAAACTCCATCACTCCGAACGTCCCCCCTTCCTTCTTCCCCTACAGCTGCACGTGAGGTCATGTGGTGTGGAATATCCCTTTGGTCAGCTGGGCTCAGCTGTCCCAGCTCTGTCCCCTCCCAGCGTCTTGTGCACCCCCAGCCTACTCGCTGGTGGGGTGGGGTGAGAAGCAGAAAAGGCCTTGACTCTGTTGTAAGCACTGATAAGCATTAACGAAGATGTCTGCATTATCAATGGACATAGATTTATGGACATCCATAAATATATGGGTCCAGATGGGATGCACTCACCGGTGTTGAAGGAGCTGGCTGAAGTCATTGCTAGACCACCCTCCATCATCTTTGCTAAGTCATGGGAAATGGGAGAGGTGCCTGAGGACTGGAGGAAAGCAAATGTCACTGCAATCTTCAAAAAGGGCCAGAAGGAGGATCCGGATAACTACAGGCCGGTCAGCCTCACCTCTATCCCTGGGAAGGTGATGGAACAACTTATCCTTGGTGCCATCTCTAGGCATATCAAGGATAAGAGGGTCATTAGGGGCAGTCAGCATGGCTTCACCAAGGGGAAGTCGTTCTTGACCAACCTTCTAGACTTTTATGAAAACACAACCAGGTGGCTGGATGATGGTAGAGCAGTGGATGTGGTCTATCTTGATTTCAGTAAAGCATTGGACACTGTCTCCCACAGCATCCTTGCTGCCAAATTGATGAAGTGTGGATTAGATGATCAGGTAGTGAGATGGACTGTTAACTGGCTGGTGTGAAGAAGCCAGAGAGTGGTGGTCAATGGGGCAGAGTCTAGTTGGAGATCTGTGTCCAGTGGAGTCCCTTAAGGGTCAGTACTAGGACCAATATTATTCAATATATTCATCAATGACCTGGATGAGGGAACAGAGTGCCCTGTCAGCAAGTTTGCTGATGACACAAAGCTGGGAGGAGTGGCTGACACGCCAGCAGGCTGTGCTGCCATCCAGCGAGACCTGGACAGGCTGGAGAGTTGGGCAGAGAAAAACTTAACAAAATATAATAAGGGCAAGTGTAGGGTGTTGCACCTGGGCAGGAACAACCCCAGGTTCCAGTATAGGTTGGGAGATGATCTACTAGAGAGCAGTGTAGGGGAAAGGGATCTGGGAGTCCTGGTGGACAGCAGGATGACCATGAGCCAGCACTGTGCCCTTGTGGCCAGGAAGGCCAATGGCATCCTGGGGTGCATTAGAAGGGGTGTGGTTAGTAGGTCAAGAGAGGTTCTCCTCCCCCTCTACTCTGCCCTGGTGAGGCCACATCTGGAATACTGTGTCCAGTTCTGGGCCCCACAGTTCAAGAAGGACAGGGAACTGCTTGAGAGAGTCCAGCACAGAGCCACCAAGATGATTAAGGGAGTGGAGCATCTCCCTTCTGAGGAAAGGCTGAGGGAGCTGGGTCTCTTTAGCTTGGAGGAGAGGAGACTGAGGTATGACCTCATTAATGTTTATAAATATTTGAAGGGTGAGTGTCAGGAGGATGGATCCAGGCTCATCTCAGTGATGTCCAATTGTTGGACAAGGTGTAATGGGTGTAAGCTGGAATGTAGGAGGTTCCAATTAAACTTCAGAAGAAACTTCTTTACAGTAAGGGTGACAGAGCACTGGAACAGGCTGCCCAGGGAGGTTGTGGAGTTTCCTTCTCTGGAGACATTCAAGACCCGCCTAGACACTTTCTGCTGTGAACTCTTCTAGGTGTTCCTGCTCCGGTAGGGGGATTGGACTAGATGATCTTTTGAGGTCCCTTCCAATCCCTGACATTCTGTGATTCTGTGATCAACACTGTTTTCAGCATCAATCCAAAATGTAGGCCCATACTGGCTACCCTGAAGAAAATTAATGTATCCCAGACAAAATCAGCACACACCTGAACTCTTGACAGCATTTACATTTCAGGTTAAAATAAATTATCTACCAAAGCATATTAGATGTTGTAATAAATTGTTACAGGTTGTTATGAGCTTGTATGAGATTTGTAGTTGCACATGTCCCACAGTCTTTGATGCTTGCATGCTGTCATCGAAACAGAATCATGAAAAAAATATTTCAGTAAGTTTTACAAAGTTTTAGTAGGAAGACAATTGCCAAATTATGAGCTGCCCCTTCTAAAAGAAACTGAAGTAAAGAGAGCTTTGGAAATGGACAAAGGTTTCAGCAGCTTCATCAGTTTTAGTGCCCTCTGATTACATAAGTAGCTGATGAGGAAAAGACTGTTTTTTATTAATTGGCTATTTTTAGTCATAGTAGCCACATAGTAGTCATTAGTAGCCACACTGCCACTGCTTGCAGCAAATAATGTAAGCAGCAAGTCTGAGTTTCAATAAATCCTACTTTTCTAAGGAAGGAGGTACACATTTGAGAAATTTCTGACTTATTCTCTTTGGTCTAAGCTTTTGGGTTCACACCATATCTTTGTGGCTTTTTCTTTAAACAAGGTATTTTTTTGGTTTTTTGCATGTGGACAGTCTGTGTTATGAATGGTTATTAATAACAGACCACTAATCTCTCTCTGGAACTCAACAATTATTTCAACCCAGAACATCCACTTTGCCCTTCAAAAAACATGCTTTCTTTCAATAATAAACATCCAAAATAACAGCATAATTGAGTGAAATGCAAAGGAATTATTTATGTAATGGAGACATCTTGTTCTCATAAATTATTGAATAAGAAATAGCTGACAACCTGTTGAATTTTCCTAGGGCTGTGCTGACTTTATCAACCTGATATATGATTTATGAAAGCAGAAGTATCAGAGTAAAAATGATAAGAGAACCTGGCTTGCATGCTAATAATGAAACTTCAGTGAAACCAATATTTAGAAGTTATAAATTAGGTCAAACTATACTGAGTTTTATTGTTGTTTCTTTTTTTCAGTGTTTCAAACGGAAAATTCCACCCTTTTTTCTATACTAGTTTGGTGGTTCAAGATGCCAAAGGGTTATGCTGGGCTTGATGTTAATGTTCCCTTTTCACACCTATTTCTCCTCAATTTCATCTACAGAAATGCTGTCTGTAAGCTATCACAGTACCACCTTTGAGCCCAAAGCAATGATCTAACATAAAGCTCCAGGCTGAACAAAGCCAAATGTAGCTCTCAGAATGCAGGTGCTTTGGGATATCAGCATTTGGAATTGTTCAAATAAAAGTAAAAACACTATGGTATTAGAAGAGTGGGAATACCTTTAAAATTTGACATATTTAATATTTACAAACCCTCTTGCAATTTGGTTTTCAGAACACTGTGTTTTATCACATTTGGCAATATTATACCAATATTCTTTCATGTGCTTGCTTATTTGGCTGGAGGAAAGTTACTGCACTAATGTGTGACAAAATATTTTGTGTTTAGTAATTCACGCAACAGAAACCAAAAATATTCATGATTTGAAAGTAAGATCTAAAGAAATAAACAAAACCTCTTAATTTTAGTAGAAACCACAAATTTTATTAGTACAACTTTGTGACTTCAGGCTGATTATTTTCTATTGGCGAAAATAAGTCAGAGGTAAGGGAGTGATATTGACTGGCCTTTTCAACAGTTATTTGTTCTTGCTGGACACTTATCAAGTACTCTGTGTTTCTATATATAACTGTAAGAGGAAATGAATTTTTTACAAACAGAAGGAATACGCAAGACAAATATAGTTTATGTTTTCAGCATTGCATAGCTGAGAAAACAAGATAGTTAAGTATCTCACCTGACTGTTCCACTTATAGTTGGAGCTGTGTGGCAATGAGAAGGCTGAAGTTTAGTGCGGATACAAACCCAGCAAAGTGATGATGGGGTGGAAGAAACAAGGGCAGATGAAGATGATGGATTTTTTAGAGCCTTTAATTTGAGAAAATCCCTATGATTAATTGCAAAAGCTCACAGCCTGGCATTGACTACAAACAATCCCTTGGTATTAGATGATAGTAGGAAAGCAGGCACATCCACGAGGCACCAGTTGTTTCTTTCAGCTGTGTACTTTTCCTCTCACTGTGATACACTCTATCAGCAGATTTCAAAAACCACATGGGGCTCAAAGAAGGTGTAGGTGTTCAGGAGGAAGCAGTTTATAGTCCTGTGCCTCTTGAACAGAGCACCTTGGAGATTAGAGAATGTATTGATGCAGAATGGCATTGGAATGCTCAGTTTTGCCTGTGAAGAAAGGCAAGACTCCCTTGGACACCAATCTGTATAAAAGGTGACTTTTCTTACTGGTACTGCAGCATTTAATGGAGGTGTTTGAACTGGACTCCTGTCATGTACAAAACCAAGATTCTGTGAGTAAGTTATTTTCAGTAGAAATTTTTGGACTCTTCAATTTTCTCTGCCTACAAACCTGATGACCTCCTAAGAGCCACAAATGGTCAGAGGGTCCTTAAGGGGAAAAACAGCAGATAATATTCCTAGTTTTTGGTAAAATGTCCTCTTTTGAAAATGTTTATTATCTATAGTGGCTTGCTGAGCTTTTAATATTTCTGCATGGTCTGTCTGTAAGGAATAAAATGAATTGCCAAGGCATAATTCACTATCATTTTTGTAAATAAACTTTTGGGATAGCTTTTCTGTGTAGAGAAATACAAATAAATAAAATGATTGCCCAAGCTTCTTGCAACCTCATATTGGTTTTACCACTGAATAATTTTACACAGGGGTGACAGAGTAAATACTGGGACATTTCAAACTGAATGCATAATTACCCATGTGCTCACAGTGGTCTGTACTGTGCATAAAAATATACAGCTTGGATAAGAAAACTCCAAGACACTCAGGCTTTACTTCATGGTTAAAATACATTGTAACTGTATTACTTTATAATCAGTAAATGAAAAATGTTTAAGGCTTTGAATATAGATATTTTTAAAGATCAAGTTAAAAAATAAGTTGAACGAATCAAAGTCCTACACATCACCCAGCAGTAGTGGGGAAAACAGAGTAAGATTTTTCTGCATCAACAAAAGGGAGCCCTCATTTTCATGTGCACTGGGTGTTCCCTGTGTTTCCACCTGTGTCACAGCCAGTGACACTGCCAGGTATCTAGAATATTTCAGGAGCTTTAAGGGGGGATGGAACTTGATATTGAACTCTACCAAGTGATAAAGACAGCATGCCAAGGAAGAAGCTACACTTAATGGCAGCTTTTCATCTGGAGCAAGGGGAACAAAAGGGAAAGGTTGTGAAGCTTTACAGCTGGCAAGAGCAGAAACCCTGAAAAAGAATTAAATGTATAAGAAATTTAACAGAAAAGAGAGGGAAGTCAGTACTGCCTTTGGATCTTAACAAAAAAAGCTAATGAGCAAGATTAAAGAAAAAAAAAAAGGAAGGGGAACTCATGGCTATTGTTGATTTCAATGGTAGCAGCCTGTTGATATGGAAGAGCTGGATGGGGGATGTTTTAAGGTACAAAAAGTGCTCTGAGTGCCTCAGAGGGGCTGGGCATACTGAGGGTGGTGTATTTTCTTTCTGTCCTTCTGCCTGATTGTGGGAAAGTAAACTATGAAGAGGCATAAGATAATAGGAACTACTTATAGTGCTAAAATGTGCAAAAGCTGGGCCAGATCTCAAACACTAAATGAAACAAATCAGTTTCTGTGGCTCAGACTGATTGCTGAACAGGAGTGAAACAGTACCCTGAAGGGAAAAATGGAGCAGTTCAATAACTTAATATTTCAGACTGAAGCTTATAGAAGGTAAAAACCATCCTGACACTGAGGTCATAGCAGGGAACAAAAACACTACAAGACATGAAGCTTACTATAGCAAGGCATGTTAAATGAGATTCCTCAAACCAGGAAGGAGCTGTGTGGGCTGCGGTTTGCAACACAAGTCAAAACAATGTCAACATTTGGAAAACAGGTTGCACTGTCTCACCTTGTAAGTTTGAGTACCACTCCAGAAAGTCTTGTCAAGAAGGAACATCTATTGGGGAAGTCTCCAATCAAACCAGTTGTAAAAAGGTTTGGCATCTTCTAAGGAAGTAGGATGGTCCTTCCAGAAGCCAGGGCAGTCAGAGAAGCACTGGTCTCCTGGTTTTACACAACCTGAAAGCTGAGATGGAAAATAAATGAGCAGCTGGATAGGCCAGTTAATTTGCAGTTCAGAGGCATAAGCAGAAGAAACACCTAGAGCCAGAGTTTGATAAGGAGGAGACTCAGCCCAACGCTTATCTGCAGGTTCATGCTGCTCTCCAGAATTAGGATCCTACTTGACCTAAATCAAATAATTTTTCTGGAGCAAAGTAAGCATTCTGAAGGATGCAGCTGTGCTACTGTAGTTTTCCTAAAGGGAGTTGATGCTTTTGATTTCAGTGAAGACTTCCTCACTTTCTTGTACCTTTACCATCTAAGAATGTGGTAGAATAATAACCCCAAACAGGGCTTTTCCATGCTACAGTGATAAATAGAAATGCCAGCGCATTTACAACTGCTGAGCTAAGCCCAGCAGCAGTATTGATTGATTACTAAGATAAATTAATTGATAGATTAAAAAGAATGGTTTATTTGTTGAATTGTGCCATCTGCCTAATAGAAAAATACCTGTCCATGCATTATTTCTTGATTTTCTATAGCTCTTGTCTTTGATAATTTAATTTGCTCCTATGAATGAAATGAGAACATAAAAAATGCCTTAATATACATATTTGTATTGTCAACTCTATATCTAAGTTTGCATAGAAAATTCATATGTTGCACTCAGTGATTGCTAAAGTGAGCTCTTCATGAGATGTAATAAGTAGATAAAAGATAAACCACTTGCAGCATAATTTTTACTACATTAGCAAGAAATTGTTAGTTGCACTTTTCTAGTCCTTTATAGTTGCTTTTTAAAATTTACTTGTAAGTCAGAACTGGTATAAAATATAGTAAGATAGTGCACTGAAGATATAGCATGTTGGTTTTTAATTAATAATCTTATAAAATATGAATTAGCCTGGTTAGGAACTCACTTGAAATCTAATTAACTTGCCTTAGCTATCTTGTTATGTGCCTGCAATACTAAAATATTTTTTACAAGGTTAACATATTAATAAGATTATGATTATGTATTTCTACTCATTTTATTATATTGTAAAACTTAGCTTGTCCTCAGATAAGCATTCAGCATCAATTCAATGAGCTTTTCTTTAGCAAATTATTTGGTTGCTGACATACAAAATCTGATTTAATTCCAAATTCATTATTAAGTTCTTCTAGACCTAATGTTCATTTCATATTTTATTGTCACAATGTATAAAGACTCTTAAATACCTTTTAGATGTTTTTAAAGAAGGAAATAAATAGATGGTTAGCTTTCTTGGAGTAAAAACTAAGAAATTTGCCATTCTAGCTCCATGTTCTGTGACAAGTAGGGCTGCAGCTACAGGTGGAGTGAATCTCTTATTATTAGGGAAAGGCTGGGAGTACTAATCTCTTACTCCAATAAAGCACAAACAATCATAATATTTCTTGTTCCTGGAAATCTTTTCCTATAGACTTCGTAAAAACCACTGAGCATAATTGTACTGTGCTTACCAGGCAGTTGAAAGGTTTTTTAAGGCATTAAATATATTTAAAGACATGTTCACATGTTTTTATATGAACACCTGGGGTCTTTATATGAGATATGTGACTCTGAAATAGTGAAGGATCATATGTGTGATCTTCATAAAGAAAACATCTTAAGGAGTTAAATTAAAAGAACAATCATAAGATGATTATTACCTTCTCTTCCTCCCCCTGTAAGACCTATCACTGGGGGCACTTCTCTGTCTCACTTAACAGGTTTTATGTAGCTCCAAGATTAGAAACAGTAGACCTCACAAATAAAAATTTTACCTTTCCTTTCACATTAGAGAGAGGTACCTCACAGCAGGGGTGCTTCTCACATTTTTTTTACTAGTTGTTTGAGGGAAAACATGAGCATCGCTTCAGATAAAACTAGAACTAACTAGAACTAGTTAATGACTATTCCATAATCATTAACTCTATTCAATCAACAAGAAGAGAAACCTAGAAGAACTTATCTTTATATTAATGAATCTGTGCTTAGTTTTCCTCAAGAAATGAGAGGATCCTTTTATTCAGTACTATAACTACCTATTATTTTGTAATAGATGAACTTGATTCTGTGACTTATATATCTCCTTTGATTTCAGTGCAGCTATACCCATTTGAATCATGGATCATTCATAACTAATTTTTCCAATCTTTATTTTCTATGAAAATTTTACCTCTAGTCACACCTGTAAAATTTACGTGTGCGGGTACATACTTACAAATGTATCCCCAGCAAGTGTTAACCTCTAATATGACTATGTATATGAACAAGAAATAAATGAATGAACAAGAAAACTATTCCATAATTTTTTTTTTGCATGCTTACTTTTAGATTTGCACTAAGAAACTGTGTTAAGCTTTTTCTAGCTTGATGAAGGATGCTATTTTTTAAAAGTCTCAAAGTAAGGATTTAATAAAAATACTAATTAAAAGCTGAATGAATTTTCCATTAGAAAATATATGTTTTCTAAAATTCCTTATAATGGTTATTTTCTGTTTTCAGAATCAATCTCTAACATTTCTGTATCTTACAGGAAAAACATATAGACACATAAAGAATAACATTATTCTCAAATTTTAATTTAAAGGCTTGCAAAATTGAAGTGCACAAAAAATATTGGACTTTTGTGTGCTTTTATATATGTAACTGTGAGTTGTGAGGAACAAGATAAAAGTAAGCTTATAAACTATAAATCTTCAATATTACTGCATAGTAAAATTGCTATACATAATTCTTGTACGGTTTATTTGGAAAACTTGATTAAGATTTACTGCAAAATGAAATGGCTAATGCCTAAAAATTTATGGGATTATATGGGGACACATTGACTAAATTCCTGGTTTCCACATGAGAAGAAATGGGTCCTGCTTGACTGTGTCATTGCCATAGTTCTTTGAAGACAAGTCACATGGCTATATGTTGCAGTTAATATTTGGGCTTGCAGTCATGCGTTGTATACAAGTACGGGTATTAATTTCACTAGGATAAAGGCCTGACTTTTTGAAAAGGAATTTTATCCCTAAAACAACTAAATTATAATAGAAACCTTAGATGAAGATCTGCATGGCAGCTGTAATTGATGACTGGATCCTCCCTATCATCCAAACCCTATGGTGTGGCAATACAACACAGTAGTGACATACTGATCATATTGATGATCCTAGAGATGTTATTTTAGTAGAGATAGATGGATCTTTTCTCCTACACAGATAAAGACTGTGAAAGCTAAGGATTTGTCATTCTGCATTTCAGAACAAGGGAACTGAAAGGACATACGCCCCAGTAAAGTAGTTCACACTCATGAGTCATACACAAGCATGAGTATCCATGTTCATAAATAAATGTCATAAAGAAGATGACTGGGTAAATAAAAAGTGAAGATAGAAGCAACCCAAATATAGAAAACATTAGTCCAAGACAATCTCAATTCAGTCCCAAAGGAGTAGTTTACTTCACATGATCATTTCTGTATATACAGAGATTTCCCTATTTCAAAGTGTTTTGCATCTGAGAGGAGAGGACTATAGATATCAAGCAGAGGAAAGCATTGAGTGGAGGTGGCTCAAAGAATGGGAGAACAGATGGATGCTGCAGTAGGGAATCAAGCTGGGATACTGAAGAAACCCTGTGTACTCAGTGAGCCAAAAGGTGGCTTAGATTTCTGTTCTGATCAGCAAAATATAATTTCCTATGGCTTCATTTAATTTACCAATGTGTTGCCAGTTGATCTTTGTCTTTGTACACAGATGAGCACAATTAACTTGACATGTTACTATCCTAATGCATGCTCTAGTGTATTTGTATGTTTCATCGTAACTCCTGTAAGATATGACAATTAAATAAATTAGTCTTGTAGATGCACAGATAAGTTTCAGGTCCAAAAGTGATCTAAGAATTCATTAAGCATAAACAGTCTGTAAAGATATCTTTCAAATGTGCTAGTATCTGCTCCTAGTTAAAACTAAATATGTTTCTTACCGAAGAATTCTAAATATGTGTTTAGTTTTTCTTAGGTAGGCCTAAGAAATTTGGCCCTTGTTATATGGAAAAAATGGACATGTAAATCCTAGAGAATAATTGGTGACCATGCCCTTTTTGAACACAAATTTTCCAGTGATGATATAAAAGACATTTCACTGTCTGTTCCATAATTAAGAGGAGCTAGCATTTATAAGTGATATGAAATTAAACTTTCCTCTCTGTCTTTGGCCATCTTACATGTTTGTCTCATGGGACATATAATGTTTTTCATTCTTCGGTTTCTTCTTTTTTTTTTTAAATAAACATATTTATTTTATTAGTTTCTGGAGATTATAAAGTGAACATAGTACTTCAGACTATGGCAAGTGCTTACTTTTTATGATAAACAGATTTCCAGGATTATTTTTAGAAAGGGAAAGAAAGAAAGAAAGAAAGAAAATAATATGTGGCCTCTCCAATTAAAATCCCATTTGATTAAAGAAGGGAAAATGCAGTTGCTTTGTGAATAGCCTTGATATGTTCCCCTTTTGATCCAAAATGTGTGCTGTTTTTGGAGTGCACTCTTGAAATGAAATCAGTCAAAAAGAAGGCAAAAATGCTCCCTTATCTCTGGTCCACATAACACCAGAAATAAGAGAAAATAAATTATTAATTAGGGAGTAAACTGTCTTCCCCTTGTTCAATAAAGTTGTTCTTGGTAAGCTGTCCTACCTAAGGATAATTTATGAAGTACACATCTTATTCGGTATGACTGAAGGGGTAAAATCCTCATCTTAAAGATATTGTGGACTCACATATATCTTCAGTCTAAGATAGAACCTATCCTTTCTATGCTAATGAGTAGCACTTGTACAAGGAGCCTGCTTAACTTCTTTGAGGCTGATGGTGGTACTGGTCACAGTTAGGCACATGGTAGAATATGTGATGATCCATAAGACAGCTTGCTTGTCTCTCTGGAACTCATCTCCAAGTTTTAGTTTTTGCTCATTCACAGAATTTCTACCATTACCAATTATAATTCTCATAATTAATGAGTTAAAAATGCCATGAAAGCTATGCATAGGTATCAGTCCTCTTGTGTAAGCAATCATCTTCATAGATTTCTGTTCTGATCAGCAGAATTTATAATTATTTATTAAGTAATTGCTATGCAGAGCTCTTAATCTGAAAAGAGATTAAATTCTAAAAGAAAAAAAATGTTAAGGAAGGCTGGTACTTAAAAAAAGCGTACTAATCTCATAAGTACAACACATCACAGGGCAGGGGAGGACTGAGAAACACAACAGGAGTTCAGCTTGTTTCAGCTGTGAGTTCTTCACTGACCTCAGCACAAGACAGGGGCAAACAGTGGAAATTGGGTCACATTGTTGAGAGCATTGTAAAGGAGTATTTCAAGAAATCAGGAAGGCCAAATTAAAAAGAGGTGCATTTAGCAAGCTGCGCCAGGAGTAATAAGGGCATCTTTATAAGTGCATTAATAGTGGGAAGTAAGTCTGAAGAAAGTCTTGGCCTACTCCCTCTGAAACAAGGAAGCTAATTGCAGCTGATACTGAGAAGAACAAAACGTCACAGACTTTTTTGAGACAATCTTCCCTAAAAAGGTCAATTTATGACTAGAGGATTAGTGCAGCTGATAGGAGAGGAAAACCAGTAAGGTCTTCAAGTAGAACAGTGAAGACAAAATTTAGAGATAATCAGGATACTTAGAGGTTTGTCAGATCTCTGAGCACCACCCGTTCTCCCCAGGGAAAAGGACTAGAGGCTGCCCTCAGCTGCCTGGCAGCATGCCCTGCTCCTCATTGTAGAACTACTGGAATATGAAAACTGCTGGAGGAAGAATGAGAAACTTAAAAACAAACAAACAAACAAACCCAAAACAAAAGAAAAAAAACTCCAACCAAAAAAAGGAAACATAGTTTCGTTTAGAGAGGAAAACAGCACGGGAATAAAGGTTAGTCATATTTTAATTATTTTCCCAGCAAAAATCTGAAGCAAATAACAGAACTATATGTAAGCCTGGAAAATAACAAAGAGATAAATAACAACTAAGAGGGTTTTGTCATGAATAATCATATCAAATAATATAAAGAGCAGGAGATTTCTCAGGATTTGCTGGCACCAGTAAGGATGACACATCTCAACAAGCTAGGAAAACAGCTTTAAAAAAGCCTTTGAAATTTGTGCAACACAAGTTAGACAACCATATGCAAGGAGTAGTTACCTATCAATTTTTCCATTAAAATAAAAGAAATTTATCAGATGAGGCTGCATCTACTTCTATCTAATATTTTCACTAATGAAGTGCATGATGTAACAGAAAAGAGTCTTGTAAATTTTCCAGACAACATCAGATAGGGACTGTAAGTGTATTGGAGGACAAGATTAGAAAGCAAAGGGAAAATTCTTGATGAATTCAAGAAATAGGCTGAAAATCAATAAGGAAGTGTGGAATGAAAATCAATTACAATATAAATGACATGGGAAACACCAGTTAACTATCATTTCTGAAAATGATCTAGATTTAGAGGAGAGCACAAGCTGACTCAAGAAGGTATTGCTCTTATAAAAAATAAATTTATCTACAAGAAACCTGGACAAACCTTACCTCTTAATTGTGTTTTGGGAAGGCTTCAGCTAGAGAGGCATGTAATCTGGGATATTACACTTCCAAAAAGATGTTCACCAGAGAATAATAAGCATGTTCTGATACAAAACAATATGATCCCTTGAGAAAGTACTTGGGTATTTTATTTGAAAAATGCTAAGATTGAAGGATAGAATTGATGATATTTTTACAAGTGTATAAAGAGCTACTACAAAGGAGAAGACAACATCTTTTTTCAACATTTCTTGTTAACAGAACAAGAAATAATGGATTTAAACTGCAACATAAAAGACAAAGCCAGACAGTAGGAAACATCATTGTAATAAGAGTAGTGAGGAACTAGAATAGATTGCTGAAGTACTTGAGGAGTTTCATTGATGAAGTTCTTTGAGAACTGGGTAGACAAATACTGGTAAGGAATGACCCAGGTATTGGCTATCCTTCCAGTAGATAGACTAGGTGGTGTCTTGAGATTGATTTTTATTTCTCTGTGATTTCACCATAGCCAAATGTTGAAGAATATTCCATATTTCACGTTGACCTCTGCTGGTAGAAGGTAGGAGAAAAGCTGGAGCTTCTAAAGCCTTGTGTCTGGGCTCAAAGCAGTGCTAGGTATAGACCAAAGACTTATTCCTAAATGTTCTCCTAAAAATGTCCATCTTAAGTAAAGTTAACCTCAGTGATGGTAATGAAACTACCTAGGGCTCTCAACTTCAGGTGACCAAGCCACTGAATCTCCTTACATCCTACATACAATAGGTGTTCAAGTCCATATGTGTGTGTAGATAGATAGATAGATACAGATAGATACATATGCATATGTATACACAGCCTATATGTACAATACACTTTGTGTGTACACATATATCATATATATGATATATATACCAAGGCAGACATACATATATGTACAGTCAGTATTGTCCAAAACAGAATTCAGAGTACTTAAATTGTCTTTTTGTCCAGTGCTTCCAAAGTGTACATCAGTTTTAATTTAGCCAACTATATTTATGGTGTAACTATTCCCTGCCCCCCCCCCCCCCCCCCCCCCCCATATTTAGCACTAAAATTATCTGCAAGCAGATAATAATAGCAATCACTTATCTGCAAGAAGAGGAAACGTGAACATATATCAGGTGATGAAATATTTCTAATCCAAAATATCACTTGAATATTCTATATTAATAGTCGAATAATCCTACTCAGCTATTAACGTTTCTGAGACAGATGTGGCAGGTCTTTCCTCTATAGTAAGCAAATTTGATGGGAAATCACAGGTCCCTGTGCCACATGTGAATTAATCACAGGTAAATTCAAAGGCAAATTGGCTCTGAAGTCTGTCACAATTGCTAAGGACAATAGCTCTTTTGTTTCTTCAAAGGAAGAAAACTACTTTCCAATTAATTTTTTTTTTATCACTTTGCACATAGTCCGTCAGACTAATTATTATTATAGCAGGTATAAAGCCTCTCCTTTTTTTTCCGTGTTCAATACACAGAACCAACCATAATTTAGGACATTGGTATATTTGTCTTTGTAATAAGTATGTGCATGTCTGTCAATATCAACTTTCCAATGACTTAAGATTTTCTGAATTTCCTTTTCTGATCATTCACGTTCATGAAGGTTGACTCACTGACCTACCAGCCACTGAAGAATTCAGACTTAATGTGCACACAGTAAACTTAACTCCTCTATTTTGTTATAAAACTACGTTGTCCAAAAAATTACTATTTCTGGTAGTACAGTGTATTAGAAAAGGAGATTTATATGTAAATTAAGCATGTTAAAACAACAAGGAAACAATGAATATCCTGGGGAACAAGGAGGAATGTACATTCCTTCATGTAGCTTAGGAGAATTCCCTATTGTATCTGTGTGGTTTATGTGTAAAAACATCCAAAAGTCAAATTGCTTTCAATTTACAATTTTTGCCAAAAGAAATAACAACTGCTAAAACATTTATTTTCTACTTGTTTGAACATTTTCTCAGACAAAAATATCAAAAAAGGTATATTTGGAAATGTTGGAAAGTTTAATTTCAAGTCAGCTAAAGATTATCTTGAGCTGTCATCGTGTTTCCTGGGAAATGCAATTTAGTGTTACAGATTCAGCCATAGCCTCTAACCACCATGAATAAACTCTTAAACCAGAGGGGAAACTGAATTGTTGCCTGAAAGCTCTAGTCCAAGAAAAGCAGACTGTAGAAAGGAAAGACGGCTTGATGTAACACAGAATTTTATCTACAGAAACATCAATTTCAGACTAACTCAAAATGAAATTTAGTTTGACAAATAAAAATTTAAAGTAATAAAATATCAAAGTCTATATTTCTTTAGAAAACTTTCCAGAAACAATTATTAGCAAGATTCCTGTGGAAAATGTTAAATTCATAGTGATTGAATTTGTTTTGGAAAAAAAAAAAAAAATCCAAGCAATTGTTCTGTAATTTTGCAGGGAAAGTAATTACAGCAGGATCTGCCTAAGATCAACCTAAAATTGTCTTAACAATAGAAATGGGGTAATGATGCAAGATGATGAATGAAATGGACTCTGAAATCTAAAATCCATGGTTAAAGACAATTCAAATTCAATCTTGAGAACGGTCCAAAGTGAAGGTTCTTTAAAGTTATCACAAAACTGTACAGCTTGGACATTTTTCCAACAATGGAAAATAATAAACCAGGTGAACTAGGAGTCACTAAGAGTCACTGATTACAAGTCACTCCAGATTCACTCTGTTAAATATGAGGCAGGGAGGAAATGCTTTTTGCCAAACAAATCATGTTGCTGTAGAGGAATTATGGAGATAATTACTCCTGTAATTCGTCTAAATACACCACCGAAGGATCTCTTCAGGCTTAGCTGGAAAGCGCCCTGCTACACCATCTGAGAACCCAGCTATACCATAGGTGGTCACCTGCTTGGCAGAATCAATATTTGCATTCCCAGATAGGTGCTCAGTGCAGGAACTAAAGCCAACCCAGGAATTTTACTAATACAAAGGTAATTTGAGGCACGCTGACATTCTTTAATTTTCGTGATTTGTGGTGTGATATGGAAAGCAATCATATCACTCTGTAACTTAGGCCACTGTTCTGAGTGAGCATTCTTTGGGCAACATTTATATCTGCTTCTAGATAAAAATAAAGCTTCAAATGACAATTTTACAAGCTAAGTGTTGCATATGAAATGATCAAACCTATAGGTTTTTAATAGGAATATTTAATATTTAATAGGAATAATTTAATATATCAGAATAATTAACATTCAAAATGACATAGAAAACATCCTCCTTTGAAGAAAATTGGTTCTGAGTGGAAAATGCAGTAAAAACTAATAAATTATTTTTTAAAAAAAGGTTGAAGAGAATGTCGTTGCCTTCATCTCATGCATTTTCATGTTCTGCTTTGTGAACATGAAAGGACTATCTTCACTGAGCAAGCAATAAACCTGTATCTTAACCACTACTAAGAAAGTAAATCTTTATTTCCCTTCACGAACTAGGGGAAAAAACCAAACCAAACCAAAACAAAACCACCTTCTCTTGTGTTTATTTTTCACAGTGAGTCATCAAACATGAAAATGTCAACTGCAAAAAAATCAGCAGGGGTGATACAGAGTGATGTCTCAGGCATCCTTAAAGGGGAGAAGTAACATTTGTGTGTGTGTGTGTGTGTGCATGTGCATGCATCTGTCTATGTATCTCTTCATGTAAATGGAAAAGGTGAACTTTAAATATTTAAGGATAGTCAAACTGTCTGAAAAGGTATATCTGCCATTTGCACATGAAGATCTGTGTCAACCCCTTGTGGAAAACCAACTGAAACCCATGTGTGGAATATAATTTTGCCCCAAAAGGAATTCTAAGATGATACATTTACTGCACAGAATGGCTTTTAATTTCCAGCTCTGAAGCTGAATCCTCCTGTGTTAAAATCAAGTAACAGTAATAAGATTATATAGTACTGTTGTTACATCATAATTAAGATTGGAAAGTGGAAAATAAATTTACCGGTAGAACTGGAGAGTGTTAGAGGAAGAAATTAATTACCTAGGTTGGAATTTGGCTAGGACATCATGATCTAAATGGTATAAATTCTTTAACTGCACTGAACAGCTAAAATGTACTTCTCGTGTAAAGGCTTCCATTTCTAGAAAAGCCAAGGTCTCAAAAGCTGGTAGAGAATTTATTTATTATACCAGAGAGACAAGTGCCATATGCTGAGTCAGCACTAGTAAATCCTGAAAGATAGCAGCTTGCCTTTTGAATCTAGTGGAAAGGTTTCATTTCACAGGAGGACTTATTTCTAGCTCTTATTTTGGTTTTGGATCTTTTATTTTGTGGTTACATATGGAGTCATTCGGGTACCTCCTGTAAGCAAGGAGGCTGTGGGTCAGAAGTCTGCATTCTTAACTTTCATTATAAAGGGAAATGGCTGCTTTTTTTTTTTTGGGGGGGGGTGGGGTGGTGGAGGGAGAATGGACTTTTTCATCTTTTGAAAATTTTAGTGCAGTGTAAATCAAACAGAGAATATGAAATTGTTCCTCTCTACTGGTATACTCCTTTTTATAAAAGGGTTCTGTTGTGCTGTTATCCAAGTTATTATCCTGCACAACATCCTCGTTTTGGGGCTCAGACTGCTGCTACCAGAGCAGCAGGCAGGTTATGCAGCAGCTACCCTTGATGGAGCCTGTCCTCCTCTGGTAATGATGATCTACTCAGTTCCTCCATTAGTGCTAGGGATGGAGCACTAGCCATCTGAAACTACCCAACATTTTGGTATAGTCAAAGTTATTTTGCCATATCTGACAGTCTACTGCTCTGGGTACAGGCAGCCAATGTCAGTAACGAACAGAGACAGGCAACTAACTATGGAGAAAAAATAAGTGTGTGTGCAGGGACAATTTAAATGCTTATAAAACAAAACCTGAAAATTCAGATATCAGTGTCTTCTGATACTTACAAACAACCCAAGTATGTTCCTGTTCTCTCCTGCAGTGGGGAATCTTACACTAAGCAAAGAACTGCAAAAGGGAGAAGGCAAAAGCTTGGGATTCACATTGCCTTTCAAGGAAGTGAATTTTTCATCCTGGGTGGGGAGGGTTTCTTTTCAAATTAGGGGAACACTGCTGTCCTTACAGATGGCGCAAGCTCATTACCTCACCCTTTCCTACATAGGCCAAGAGACAGAAATGTATGTATTTATTTACATTGTAATCTGCTTCACGCATGTATTGGCATAGTTTTTTTCATATAACCTGTGGAACCAGTTACCATAAGATTTTGAGCCTGAATTTATTTTGAAGCCTTAGGTTTTCACAATGCAAATGAAAGCCAAAGACATTAACCTTGTTTTCATTTATCTGAAACAGTAAAGTGCATGATTTGGAAAAAAAGAAAAAAAAATTCAATCACATCTCAAAAGAGCTAATTTAATTTCTAGTTTTATTTTCCAATCTGGTAGTTTGCTGCCAAAACTCAGTTCTTGATTAATATGTATCATTAATTGTTTAAATAAAAGTGGACCCCATAACTTCAAAGAACAAACAATGCTACTTGACTGCTAATTCAGCATCATAATGAGAAGTCTTCAGAAATGTTAGTTGACAAAGTACATTTAATAAAAATTAATAAACCTTGCTCTCAGGGTCATCCAATCATGAATATTACTCAGTTCTTCCTTTTTTTATCTTGTGTGTATATGTATACACCTAAATTCAGATAATCTTGGAATAAAAGAAGTGGATAATGGTTCTTGTAATTAGGGTCTGAAGAAGGTGAGACATTAAAAAAGGAGCAAGATGACATGACAGTGCACGCCTGACTCTTCATCAATGAACATCTTTTGCTGTCGAACACGTTACTCAAAAAAGCATGCCCTTAAGGTCTGTTCAGTCTTTATTCAGATACACTACTGAGCAGTGTCACCAGATCAGCACAACGCAAAAAGAAATGGAGAAATATGGAAAGATGAAAATTCCGAGATATTTGAACACGTTATTACATGTCACATGTGCTTATCTGAAGGGACATATTTGCTGTAGAAGCACATTTCTCTGTGTTCAAATAACTCATATTCCAAATTCATCCTTAGGTCATAATTGTCCTGGATATTGTGCACCGCAAGAACTTAGCTGTGATGTAAGTCCCAAGTTCAGAGGGCTAGATCAATGAACTGATTATGTGCCCCTTAGTGTGTACAGATGACCCTAAGATGAATATAAAGGGCTGAAAACATTAAGGACAGAAAAGTTAGGACAGAGCTTCCGGACTAAATGGAGGTTATCATGTTCAGATTGTGTTTTGAATGAGAAGACTTAAAGTTAAATGGATTACTCATCGAGCTCAATTCACTGTAATTAGAAAGCACCAAAGGTCCCTGACCTTATAGAAAATCAAGATATATCAGTGGAACAGCTTTTAATAATACATCAAGTGCCAAAATTTATACTGAGGTCACTTTTAACTATGCCTGTACTATTCTGTCACTTTTGTCAATCACTCCCTGAATTGGTCATAAAATGCTTCTGTGTTCTCATTTGCAGCTCTGGTAATTAGAACATAAATCTGGAGAGTAGTCAGAGTAGAGTAAAATGTAACAAAATGGTGTGTGCACAGTATTTTCCTATTGTCTAATGACACATGTGGTGCATTCCCAGGCAAGATAAAAAATAGCTAGTGTGTCTGGTTTTTAAAAGCTTTTGGTTGTTGTCATTGTGCTAGATTTGTGAGATTTAAGTAATCTTCCCCCCCGCCCCCCCGAAAATGTGGTTTGAATACATGATATATTTCACTAAGATTCTTTCCTTTTGTCAGAAAGGAAAACTTGCAGTGCTGATTCAGATACCATAAGAGACAACAGAATGGGTCTTTTCATCCTGTGTGGCTTTTTTTCCTTATAGATGGTGCTTAAACTTAATCATTTAGTCTGTGATTAGAATTTACCAGAAATCTTACTAACACTATCAAAAAAAAGTCTTCTAGAGGAAGATTTTAATCAATGAGCAGGAGATATGGAAAATCATAGAATCATAGCATTGTTTTTGTTGGAAAAGACCTTTAAGATCATCAAGTTCAACCGTAAACCTAACACTGCCAGGTCTACCTCTAAACCATGTCCATAAGCAGCACATCTACACATCTTTCAAATGCGTCCAGGGATGGTGACTCAACCACTTACCCCAGAAGCCTGTTCCAATGCTTGACAATCCTTTCAGTGAAGAATTTTTTCCCAATATCCAACCTAAACCTCTGGCTTTGCTTTTTACCTGGTGTATCATGCCTGGCAGCCCATTAACTGTCTTTACCTGCTTCCCTGTGAGAAATATGCGACTGATAATATTTTGCCAAGGGCGTACAGATCAGCAAAACATACATAAAACAAAAAAGATGAGTGCTTTATTCTACTGTTACTAGATTTTAATATGAAAAGTAGTAGTAAGACCATTGCTCATGAAGATGGATAAGATTTCTTGTTTCTGAAAAACAAGATAGTCCCCCCCTTCAGCGGAAGTACTAACTGGTGCTTCAGAACAAGACCATTAGCTTCCAAAAACTTGAAATCAATTCGCTTGCTTATGAGCCAGGAAACTATTACAAATCTACAATTCAAATTAAGATTCATGTACTGTGGGCCAGGGAAGAAATTTATTCTCAGATTACCCAGTACCAGATAATTAGAGCTATTATTCATCTATTTCACAGGATGTAAAACTGCTGAAGTGTGGCTCAAGAATTAGTTAACAGTGCTGTGGAGAGATCTAAGCCAAATAGCAGCAAAGGAATAAATAATTGATTTTTTGTAGCTCCAAATAATAGATCGAAGACAACCGTACACTTTGCTTGTGGGCACAAACTGCTGTATATTCAACTCCTCCTCTTTAGTTTTGTCATCAAAAAACACATAAATTTTTACTCTTCTGCAAAATACTCTATGCCACAGGCTATCAAACACTGTAATAATGTATATCTTAAACTGTCCTAAAAATTGAGTTCTTTAGAAGACTGGAACATTAAGCTGGTGAGCAATGTATATTCGGATTGAAGATGGGCCAGGGAAGAATTAAAATTATACCCGTAAACCTAAAGGTGTTCAGTGAAATGAATACAGACAATGGCAGCCATTCCTGAAATCCTTACTCTACCTTTACTTGCTTTGAAAAGAAAATGTCCTACCAGAGTGAAAATGGAAAAGGCTTTCAGGATTGGCCTTGAGGTGAGAAAGTGAAGGTACACATGTATGTGGCTGAATGCTTTCTTTTAGAAAAAGGCTAGAAGTGAGCCTTTCAAATAAATGCAGTCATTTTTAAAAGGATTAAGCAGCCAAGAGTTCCCTTTGAACTTGAAGTATGTATTTGAGGGATAAGCCAGAACAGCTGTAGTGAAACTCACATTTACGTTGTCCAATAGTTCCATCATTGAAGATTCATGAAACTGACAAAAATGAAATAAAATAAATTCAAACACCTCAGTCACTTACAGGAAATCTTTGACATTTAGCAGAAGAAAAAACTGAAGGAGGTTCCATTCCTTTTTCCTGTTAAACTGCATCCCATTTTTGCTGAGATATAATGGGCTGAAGACTACTGTTTCCATCCCTTCCTGCCTGCAGCCAACACAAGGAAGTTGCTCCTATGTGGCCTTTTATATGGGATTTCTCAACTTTGGAAAGTGTACCTTGCAATTTCTATAAAGTTTTCATTTGTTATGTTTTGATATACAAAGATATACAATTTTTACGCATGAAGTGTCTGGAAAAAGGCACAAGAATCAATATATCTAATGTGTATTTCACTGAATTTGGCCTCTCAAAGGAAACAAGAAATGTCATTTTTGCCAGCATAGTTCTGTTGAAACACAGATGTGCAGTTGCATCTGGAAAGTTAAACTGTGGGAACACACTCCATTTTACTGGAAAAGGCAATCTAGAGAGACCATGTGCAATGCCTGCTGCAGCAGACTCAAAGAAGTGGTTGTAAGCCCAAGAATCTGGTTGTGTTTGTTTGTTTTTTTCCCCAACAGATCATCTGCTTTCATAAACCTTGCCCTATAAACTTTACATTCTTTTCCTTCTTTCATTCACTTTTCAGAGTATAAAAACTACAGTAACCATTACGAGTACTGGGGTCTTCTCCAGAACGTGTAAGAAAATCACATAGCTGATCTGCTGGAATCACCCTTTGTGAGGAACGGCACTATTGTCTTGTCTCAAAGATTGTTTGCAAGATCGTTGGCAAGATTGTTTTCACAAGACCACTGGGTTTTGGAAACCCCGACTTGTGAAGTTGCCCTGCCCACTTGTGAAGATGCCCTGTCCACTTGTGAAATGCCCTGCCCGCGGGAGGTCTTCTGCCCAGACATATCCCTGCCCCAGTGCTGGGGGGCACAAAGAGACATGCCATTGCTATGGTAACCACAGCCCTCGAAGGGGTACTTAAGGAAGACCTGCATGGGCAACAGCAAGCAGGGGAGAAAGAAAGAAGAGGGACAGAGAGGACGACCACCTGACTGCCTGACCGCACCACGCCGCACTGCACCACTGCTGGAACAAGCTACTGAGGCCTCCTCACCCACCCCTTCACCGTCGCCTAACCGCTGAACCCGTGGTGGTGACTATTCTTGCTGCCCTATCCCGACTCCTTGTTTCATTTCCATCTTTCTTTCCATTTCTGTCCTATCGCTACCCTCCTTATTACTTTTTCTTTTGGTAATAAATGGTGTTTCGGGAATGCGGCATTTGACCTCGTTTGTGTCTTAATCTCGCTCTTGGGAACATATCGAAACCTTTCCCCGACATCGGATCGGGATATTTGAATGATCCCGACATCGGATCGGGACATCCTCAAAGATAATAATTTA
Organism: Caprimulgus europaeus; assembly: GCA_907165065.1. Next base: position 19,353,444 of record OU015530.1, read on the forward strand.
ATTCATTATAGAGCCCTTCTCTTGGTGTTCCTACTGAGAAAGCAAATTTAGGGCTTTATTTTGTGTCCATTCAAGGCAATGGCAAAAAATGTCCCTATTCGTAAAAATTAATACACTTTTCTTAAAAGAACATTTGCAGTAGGGAGGAGGCAGATTTGATTGCACTGGTAACCAATTTTGCATCACTGTTTCAAGAAAAGGAATCAAAGCTGAATGATCCTTTACAGCTACCTATGGATTCAGTCTTTACCATTAATTTTATTTCATTTGATCCTTAAGTTTTAAAAACTGATTCAACATATTGTGTAAAAAAAAAAACCAAACCCAACTATTTTCTTCTGAAAGCAATTTTTCTCTTTAACTGCTTTTCTTCATGCAAGTATACCTGCTGAAGATTTGCTGTGGGGCTCTCCCTCCCTCTCTAGGCCCTTCATCTGTCAGGAGGCTGCCTTTTAATTAAATAGTTACTTAGTTTTGGTTCATTTTTTATTATTTGTTTAAATGGTTTTGTTTGTTGTTTGAATTGATCACCCCTGTACAATCTGAAACTGAGCATTTGCTGTGGCACTGAGTGAATTTCTTCTGCTATGGCCTCAGGACACTGCTGCCAACACTGTTGCAGCAAACACAGCTGATAAAGATTCTCACAATAAAAGCATTTCTAACAAAGGATAAATTAATTTTTCCTGAAGCTCAATAGCATAAAGATCAGATATAATCTCTCTTTTTCTCACGTTCAATTTCCATTTGCCTAGAAAATAGCTTTCTATTTATTTAGACTAATATGAAAAGCACATTTTCATACAGGCAGCCGCAACACTCAACAGAACAAATGTGTCTTTGTCACCAGTGTTTCTTTGTAGCTACCCTTCTAGCCATTAACAATAGGCTTAAACCAAGTGGTACTATTTTAGTTCCAGTGCAATTTTCTTGTTCCTGCAAAGAAATACCTTTTATTTTTTCAGTTAAAAGCAAATTGACACTTCCAGCCATTCTGTGTTGTAAGTTTATTTCTTTTCATGGTGTTTTATTATTTCGTTCTGACTGAGTTTTCAAAGCAATAAATTTCTGTGCTTATATTATATTATATTATATTATATTATATTATATTATATTATATTATATTATATTATATTATATTATATTATATTATATTATATTATATTATATTATATTATATTATATTATATTATATTATATTATATTATATTATATTATATTATATTATATTATATATAGTTTTGCTGATGTTACTGTTTCAGTTCTATAGAACGGTAAAAGAAGATCGGAATATTTTATTCTCACCAGAAGAGATTAGCAGGAATGTACAGGCACAGAAATAGATGAGAAGGAGCAAAGAATTTTACTGCACTGAACACTATGTAGTCAGTGATGACTGATAACTTGTGATACCTCTAGTGCTTGTGCATGGCTCTTTTTTCTGCCTAGTGTTCTTCTGAGCCTTGATGTACACTGGAGCTCCCTTTCCTTTTCAAACAAGGCTTTTAGCACACAGTGATGTGTTGTAGTTTACTCAGAACTCCCTTAGCTCCTGAAATGAATTTGGATGAAAAGCTGCACCCCACTCCAGTCTGCCAGAAGCCTTGCATTCTGATCTTAAATATGAAAAAACTTCCCTATTCATTTTTTACATAGTCACTGGTGTTCCCCTACTTAATGGATTTTACCAACAGAGCTGTAAAGCTACCTGTAACCACAACAATATTACAGAATTCTAGATTTCAGGAGAGAAAGAAATAACAAGAGTCACTTCTTGACTATACTCTATGGCAATGTTGTGCACAGCAGTGTATTTCCTGTTGCTTTATCCAGTCTGGTTTTAGGTATTAAGCATTGCTATTTCCCTTGGGAGACCATTCCACAGTCTATTACATTTCATCGTTAGCAAGCTTTTGCCTGATGTTCAGTCCAAATGTCCTTATACTGGTTCATTCCAAATCTCTTGCTGCACTGAGTACCTTTTAAAGCCAATGAAATTCAGGTCCCTTTTGGGATTTTTAATACCCTGATTTTTCTAATTTATTTTTGTAAAGATGAAGGAAGAGAAAAGAAATGGTGGACAGTTCTAAACTTACACTTTAAAATTAGATTGCAATAGTCTCTTGAGTGATAGGAAAAAGCCAGTTATAGAAGTGCATGTCACAATTTTAAGGGGTTTTTTTTAGTTATTTTTAATTAGGGCTTTAGTTAGAAAGTCAGGCTGTAGTTTTGCTTTCTAGAATGTTGTTTAAATATTTTCTTTCCTGAAACATTGGCCCTAGATTTTGTCTGACTTACTTTCACTTAATGCAAACAAGCAGTCCAGTTTTGCAAATCTTCTGTACATAGAGCACTTATTCACTTAAATATTTTAATTAGGTCTGAATCTTCATCATATTGTTTATATTGTTCTAAGTATTTAATTCATGCAATTAAACCAGGACATTTTGCCATCAAGATCTGCCAGAGTAGTACGCATCTGGCATCTTCTCAAGCTTCCACATAACACCGTAATGTAAGGAGTCTTCATAGACCTTCTTCATTTCCTTTGTGCCATTTGAGGTTGCAATTCAAATTTATTTTTCCACCTTGTCTCACAATTTATTTTTTAATACCTTCTAAGCAGTTTATACTCATTTTATTCTAAAACAGAACAATTTTCGTCTCTTGGACCTGAAAAGATTATCCATGTATGGCTGAAACCTACACATGACCTTGATGCTTGCCATCTGACATACCATGGTAAGAAACATATCACATGAGACTGCAGCATCTACAGACCATTTTAGAAGAGATCACCAATTTCTGGAGAGAGGTGAGTAAAGAATGATTACCTCCAACAGCCTGTAGACTTCTCTCTTAACCTGGCCATTTGGATGTGGGGAGACAAGTTTTGGACACCGAAAGTTTTGACTGACTCATCTAGCCACAGGGATCTCTATCACTGTGAGAAGAAGCAATGACAATTGCCTTCAGCCAGCATCTTCCCTTTGGGACTTACTGTGACAGTCAAACTACCTAGATCATTCAGTTTTTGTGTCGTAAACCAGGTATGAATTTCCTGGTATTTTGGTGTCCTCTGTGAACACTCCAAGAACACTTTAAATGTGACTAAATATAGCTGATACTGTTTGTATCAAAGGAGTTCTAAAAGTGGACATAATAGATGTTTACTTTAAAGCAGGTCTACAAATGCATGTTTCAGACTAAAAGCTATTATCAACAAGAAATTAAATAATCAATATTTGAGTCCCACCTGTATATTAACTTTGAATGCTATATCTATACATGAGAACAAAGCAGAGCAATTTTCCTCTCTTGCTTATTACAGCACTACATAGAAGCAGAGTGTCATGCCGCCTTATTTCTCCAGGGAGCATAAAGATTATTGATTAATGACTCCTCTGGCACCTTTGCCCACACTAAAACAAGTGCAGAAGAGGCAAACAGGTAGCCCTGACTAGGTGGACAGGACCATCCAGTGCTGTTCCCTGCTTCTATCAAAGATATTTCCAGGGCTAGGTTGTACTTTCCAGGCACAGGCAGTTGTCTGAACCTCAGCTATTAGCTTACAGAAGCTAAAATCATGCTGCTAGCTGGCAATTACCTCTTCCTGTGTAGACCTTTTGGTCTTTTACACCAATATACTCTGCAGTAGTTGCTTTGGGAAGGCTGAGGAATGCAAACCACTAAATTGCAATACCTTTCAGATGCCCTGAAGTTACAATAAAAAGAAAATTAAACCATTTTAAAAGTCTTTAATGAAGTGATACAGTAATTAAATTCTAATTAACCAAAGGGATGCTTATTTCCTACTTTTGCACGCAGATGTATAACTTGTGCTGTTGCACAGAGTTCAGTTATAAAAGTTTCAGTATTGACACTTCCATATCATTCTACACTTTAGAAAATCACATTATTGACAAAATTTTGGGGAGTTCTTGTAAGAAAACAGCAATTAATCTCTGAGGCATTGTTACTGACACTTAAACATTCAGAAGCAAGCTGATACTATAGAGGCAATTTTATCATTAAATAATATTCGGAATTTAATTATAAATTTCAGTTCAATATTTGCCCATTAGATCTTGCTCAGACTTTTCACCATAATATAACCCAGTCCCTGATTGATGAGAGTGTTGGACAGTCCTATGTGAGCTTCTGTACCTGGGACTGTGAACGAGACTTCCAGAGTGCAGTTTGGGCTGCAGAAGAGATGCCCCATTTCTAGACTTGATTATTTGCATCATGAGGAAACTCTGGTGAAGTTTATGAGGAATTGTCCTGTGAACTTGCAGCAGATGGGAGTGAGAGATTCTTTTTTATATTTAGGCTGTCACATGAAAGTCCCCAGCTCACAAGATCGAAAGAGGAAAACAAGAAGGGAAATAAGAAGATGAACTTAATCTTTTATTTCTTCCAGAGTCCATCAATTTAATAAAGCTTATTCCTTGGGCAGTTATAAAAATAATGTGATTAATATGGCAAACTGACCTCTTCTAAAACTGTGTAAATAAGAAATGAGGGATTCTATATTTTTCACAGCAAACTTCTTAACTCTTCTGAAAGCTGGGATTGGCCAAGCTACAATCAAAATAAACCATAGCAAAATTTGCATCTCCCGGTGGGTTTATGGAAAAAGAATGAAAAGTGATGATTTCATATCTGTTTATTTTCAAAACCTCTCACATATCATTTCATGCTTAATCTTTTCTTTAATTATACATTACACATTTAAGGTTTAGTGCAAGTTATTGAAAACCAATAAGGTTATAAATGTAGAATTGGTAATTACTGCATGACTTGTACAATATCTTATTTACATAATTCATTTACTGGCAACTTGCATTTTAATTAACCCAGAATGAGTGCTTAAATGAAATTGTAATTTACTGTGCTAAATTGAAAAAGTTGACAAACCTTGCATTTAGTCATGCAACTATGAGTTTCATTGAGTTTCATTGTCTATTCAGAAAGATTAAGAATTGTGCAATTAAGATGATGAATTTAATCTTTGATTACCAATGTATTATATAAATCTTTGGGTTTTTTCCAGGTAAATTGTGTTTAAAACATGGTAATTATCAGAAACACCGCCAAATTAATAAGTTTTGCTGCCCAAATTTTTCCCTACCATATTCTTATTCAATAGATAACAAAGTCATCAAATACAAAGAGAAGAAAAAAGTTGATGAAGAAGTGGTAACCTTAACACCTTCCCAGATGCCCCATGCTGACACTGAAAATATGAATAAGAGTAACAGAATCCTGTCTATCTATCAGTTAAACTGTGAATTTCAAATACTTGCTTCTTTTTATTGTGTACACAAAAAGTTTAATTCCAGCCTAAGACGACAGCTCTGGTAAAATCAGTATCAAGATTTTCCATAACTCTGGGGAATAAAGATCACATAGAATTATGCAGGAAGACTGGACTTAACTCTTATGGTAGGAAGAAACTTGAGTTAGATTTTTACTGACCTGCTTAAGCTGAAGCAGTTTATATATAAAATCAAATATCCAAAATTCTCTTTCTCAGCTCTCTCCTACTGACAGTGCTTTGTATATTGAATGAATTTTCCCTAGTCTTTGGTTTGGTATTAGCATCTGTATTCTTGGAAAGAAATTTCTTAATGGCTTTTTCCCAAAATTTGCATTGTAATATTGTTCAGAATACATTTTTAGTGTTCATCTAGAAGACTAAAAAATACTATGTTACTGTATTCTGGTTATCTGTGCTCTGACATAATCAATCTTTTCAGAAAACCCATAAAAATGCAATGGCTTTTAAAAGAGCTATCACATTGGAAGTCATATAATCTCATTTATAGCCTTCCTGAGTTTGTGAATATATTGACATAAATATTTAGGTAAAGTTAATTAATAAAAAACAGTTGCATTATGACACATAAGAGAGGAGCTTTCTTGTCACACTTCAGCAAAACAGACAAATACCGTCTCTTTCACCTGATTTTCAGTGTCTTATCTTAGACAAAATATATAATTTAATTATTTCAAGGAACCTCTGTGTCAGTATGTACACCACAAGATGTAATATAATTTGTCTGCTACACTATTTATGCAGCATGCTGTCTGGCATAACATTCCCTTTAGACAGAAGGTGCTGACATACTAAAGAAGCAAGCAACAAGCATTTTGATCTTCTGTTTATATTGCTTGTTTCAGAAAAAACAGGATAGCAAATTCAACAGAGACTTGGTTGCCACTGTGTGAACATAGCTCCTGACCTGAGGAGCAAGCTGGAATTTCATAGCTTTACTGCCTCGATAAATTTAGATACAGTATAATCTTTAAAAAGAAAAATTTTCCAGAAAATATCTTTTCACATTTTCAGTTCAGTTGTGTGTCAGTTATGTTGTTTTATATAATCAGATATGATGCATGGCATTTTACCCTAGGAGATTCGAGGTAGAATTTTTCAGAAAGGAAAAGAATTAAGCATTTCCTTAATGACTTCCCTTTCTAACATCAAGAAAATGCTGCATGAAGCATGAAATTTAAGAGAATTCTTAATATCAAACTCGCTTACTATGGGAGTGTATATCTGAGTGTCATAGATTGCGCTGAGAGTGAGGGAGATTATTAAGTTTATATGCAACAAGCATCACGAGGTTCTATTTCCCTCTACTTTACCAGATTTTAACAAAATGCTGTAGGGGATGAAAATGTCATTAATCTCTTGTCTCCAGACTTAAGTCTTTAGACTGAGAGTTAAAGTATTAACTAATTTTATTTTCACAGTGAGACAGAATGGTTATAATGCACTTGATATATTTTACTGGCTTCATTATTGGCCTTAATTATACAAGGTGAAAGAATAGGAAAAATGGAAACAAATACAAAGAAAAACCTTATTGGAAACTACTTTTACTTTGAAAAGAAGGGGAACTCATCTCTGTTCCAAGCTGCAGGCTCCTGCAGTGAAGTGTTCACCAGTACCTGGACAAATACATTGAATACTATCTTTGATATCTCTGTGCTTGCTGCTGTGATTGGAAGAGCTGCATGCACTTGGCAAATCTGCATCATCTGAAAATTAAAAGGGGTTATTGAAAATCAGTGCTGGGGGCTCAGACACATAACCACAGCTAGCATCATTGAACAACCCAGCCCCTCCATGCTGAGGCACAGCAACTGTGTGTGAACTGCTCCCACATTCCTAAATGTTAAAGACTATATGGCTAAAATTACTGCCCAACGACAAAGTTAAACTGCTGCATTACCTAATTAGGTCATACAAAATGGTCAAAGATTAGCAAACAAAGGACTATAGCTCAACTAAAGTATCATAATGTATCATAATCATTGGAACCTCCCATGTTGCAGACATTAACAAACTCCTAGAAAGAGCTGAAACATTTAGCCTTCTTTTTTTTTCAGCAAGAGCTGCAAAATAAAAGAGTGCAGTACAAGGTTTCATAATCTGTTTTTCCAATGTGTCTTGTGACACCCCTTGTAATGGAGACAGTAAATTCTCAGCACCAGTTCAGCCCCTTGTATCTCTGAGAATCATAAAAGATCATGTATTTGCATGAGAAGGCCATTGATTTCTCTTAGATCTGAAAAAATCCTTCTGATAATCTAGGTTAGATACTGCAGCGGTGAAAGGGAGGCCTAAAGTCCATTCTCGAACAATGTGGTTTCTCTTAATACAGGATTTGATATTTGTATTTGAGATTAAGTGAAATTAGATTTCCTATTTCTTTTCAAGGTTACTACAGCAAGAACCATTTTTATTGTTCTGTGTAACTTCTCTTTCTTAACCTCTTTCTACTTATTTCTTAATAGTTCAGTATTTTTGTTTTGTTTCTGTTCCTCACGTCCCTGTTACTTTGTACTGATCCATGTGTAAAATGAAGTTTCGAAGTAAGATGGACCATTATTCTTCCATATTAACACAACACCCTGTTTGTAGAATTTCTTTAATATCTCTCTATCTATATACAGCCATTGTCCTTTAGCTGCAATCAATGATTACAGCAGAATTGTGCTGTTTTAAAGCACCGGAAAATTGTATCCTAAGTTTCTTGACTGTGTTTTGAATACCCTAGTAAATGAAACTTAATCCTATCAACATAAAATATTTTAGAGTTTTAGTAGAAATATATACAGTTACATAGAAAATATGAAAAATTAGTAAGAATAAAAAATACTCACAGTTTTCAGATGTCTATTGTATCAGAAGAAAAAGGCCCAAATAATCTTGATGGAAAGAAAAATTGACAAGTTTCTCCACTAGGTAGGATTGAGACCCCACAGTGTGAACAACTCTGCTAGAAGACCATTTCCTGGCAGATCTTTTCCAAATAAGTTTATTTTTTTGGCTCAGTGTTGCCAGTAGCACTGGCTATTGCAGTTGTGATAAATACAGATCTATTTAAACAAATAGCTCAAGAGCTATTTTCAGATGGAAAGTTTTTGTGTTTTCAGAGACATGTTAGGCACACATATTTTAAAAGCAAAAAGTGAAACCAAAAAGCTAAGTCTTTTGAACTAATATCTTACTTTTGACTGAAATCACTTTCTTTCACCTGTGAAAGCATAATTAACTACCAGGTGAAAGTTCTAAGTGCCTGCCAAATGTAGTAAAATATTCACACGCTTCTTTTCTGAACGACACTCTTCTTCCCTTCGGTATGTTGAATACTAAAGCTATTGCTCAAGCAAAATTACTGTTGGAAGTAAAACTGAAAAAGAGGTACAATAATTAAATTAATCACAGTCCTTGCTTGGGGGAAAACTGCTTATCACCAGTGGAATAGGACAGACCACATCTGGGTCATAGGGCTTTTCTGCTCTACTGCACCACAGCTGAAAAGGTTTCCATGAGGCTCAGCAAATCAGACATTTGCATTTGACAATGTAATCTTGTTTGGGAATTTGAAAAGAAATCTGAAAAACAAAAAATACCTGAAATTATAAGAACAATTAAACTCCATAATTATCAGTGTTTAAAATTTATGTAAAATATTTTAAAAGACAAGAAATTGTTCTGTAGATTAGATGGCAAGTCTTCACTCACAGCCAAGCCCTGTACATTTATCAAAAAGTTAAGTCAGTTTAGAATAACAACATCTGGGATAAAATATGACACATAATTAGCTGATTTGTTGGATGGGTAACTAATTTTTATAAGAAAGAGATTGCCTATGTCAATGGTTGATAGACAGTTTCCATTGCTTCCCAAAATGAGCAGATTAATATCTTCTTGGAAAATGGAAAAGCTTAGAACATTTTTGTTTTGCAAGTATAGCATTAAAGAATTTGTACCATTGACTATGCTTGTTTCTTTCATGATCTTTTATTTATATGAAGAACAATGAATTATAAAACTGGTTGCTATTGAGTTGATTTTTCTCTTCAAGGGCATCGGTTCTTTCAACAATTTTACTGGTAGTCCAAGACCTCAAAACTGGAGGAATCTGGGACAACTTTGATTCTATAAAAAATATTGCAAGACTCAAAAGAAGAATAGCATCTTCCAAGTAAGGTCAATATATTTTTTCATTTCTTTTCACTAATAGCTTTGCAGATTTTCATTAACTTCAACTACTTTGAATCATGTCCAGGATAAACAGCAGGAAATGAAAGTGGGCTAAACATTAGAAGTAGTATATTCTTCAGCTATAATCCTTGATACACATTAATTCACTGTATTAGTTAATTTTAAAATACACTCTTTAGGATGTTTTCTTAGGAGTTAAAAATAGTGCGTTCATAAACAACTGAATCATCAAAATACCACTAGGGGAATTAATTTAATCAATCTACAACCAACTCTGTGTAAAACATCTACATACAGGCTTGCTATTGTAGACGTCCACCCAGTATGAGAGAATAGAATCTTTACTGAGTTTTAAGATGGTTTAAATAAGAAGACATTAGGAAGCAATTTCAACTTCATATAATTTTTGCAAGTATTGTCACCTAAAATTTCTGCAAAGATTATAAAACTGCAGTTGCTATATGATCCCAAATTGTCAGATAGCATTTTCTCTAATTGCGTCCACTCATCTTCAGGGTTTGAATTGAAGGGTCATCTTGGTAGTAATTTAGCCATCATTTGCAAAATATATTTGCATGATGAAAATGTAAGTTTAAAGTTCTTAAGAACTTTAAAACACTTTCTACAGCTTGTGCAATTTTTTGTCTTTTATTCTTACAAATAAGGGAAATGTTCTTTGCTTTCTATTGCTTTTTAAGACTCATAGCAGTACACTTTATTCCATTATGTGGAAATGTAGAGTGATGGGTAGCACATTCAACATAGTTGTTTAAAAAGGGACATTGACCAAATTAGGACCATCTGTAGCTTTTTGGAAGGAATACATGCAGACCAGTTGACACATAATGCAATCCAGGCTATGTACTTACCTACCCAAGCTCCTCAAATAGCTTTGTCAGTGAGTCTCTGGGAGTGAAGGATCTCGACTCTGCAACATGAGCAAGCTCCTCAAGGTCTTAGCTGTGACCTTGCTCACCTAGAGTAAAGGATTTATTAACTCTGAATCTGCTGCAAGACTGGGAGTCTGAATCAGACCCTCTTCCGTGTGTCCCCCAACCATTTTTAAAGAAAATAATTTTTAACCGGGCTATCACTGATACCACACAGACGTCCCTTCTAAATACATGTTCTTTCTGTGTCAGTCAGTCTACTGAAAAATCTCCCTTTGCTCAACTTCCCCTACCTACAAGTTAGAGAGCTGCTTTACCCATAAAACACAGAGCTCTTTTTGTACAATTACTTAGTAGCATACTAGCTGGCAAAACTAAAAAATATGCCAAAAAGTTCTTAAGCTTAGGGTTAAGATGTTTTGTCATGCATCAAAAACACCTCAGCGTACCATGGCTTTTCATTTCTCAGAGTGATATTATTGGCTTTTGTTTGGGAGTCACCATGAGAACAGAGAATTGGGTTACCTCAGCAACTGTTGTGAGTAATGTCTCATTTTCTGACCTATCAGAATGCAAGGGCCCAAGTACAAAAATGAGTTTCTTTGGGCAGTCAGAATCCTATTGTAAGGCAGGATATCATTATGTCCATGAACAATAGACATAATGATAAAACAAGTAGAATGATAACGGGTAGAGGCAGTATCTCTGCTGAGATACACACTTCCTTGCTTCAGCTAGAGGAACTGCTGATAACATGTGTAGGATGAGAAGAGTTACATTTTTAATACTCCAAAAATGTTATGTCAGCCAGGTCACAACTCTGCCTTTAATTAGATGAAATGCCTTCAACTGAAAGCCACCTGCATATAGGTTAGGATATATACAGCCTGCTAAGTTCCCAGCAGGTGATCTATGCTGTGAAAAGTACATTTCAGTTATAAAGAAAACCCCCTACAATGCATCTATTGTGAAGTGTGGCTGATGTGTCATTCATATACAATCATAAACAGCTTTAAAAGCACATTGATTCTGTTTATTTTTATTGGAACAATCCTTGTATATTTGAACATGTAGTTATTTCTTGAAATAACTGTGAAACAGTAATCAAGAGAAAGCAGCTGATTAGCAATTAAAAGCAAAGGAAAATTGAAACATTTTTCATATACTGTCAAGATTTAGTCTATGTTCCTCCTGTTAAAGTGGTACTGTTTACAGTAGCAGGCTGCAGTGATTCACTGCCATATTAATATGCATAGCTGAGTACAAGTGAAATCTGTATTCAGTTACATAAGGTTTCAGTGTTTTATTGTTGATGGCCTTTTTTCTGAACATAAGTTTTTTGTTGCACATGACATCATAGTCTATTAAAACATGAAACTTGGACCAATGTCAAAGTCTCCTCCCCAAGGTCAGTGGAATTATACTACCTTGAAGCCAGAAAGAAGGCAAAGGAACAAAGCATTCAAGCGCTTAAGGTATTTTGAGGACTCAAACTATAGTATCTTCTCCTAATGATTAATGACTTTCTAGATTGCAGCTTATCATTTACGAAATTAAAAATTTCTAAGCAATTTTCATATATTTGATACATATATATATATATTTACATCCCTGTGAGAGTGAACTAAAAGGGAAATATGTAGAAACATAGTCACTTACAAGGCACTATCACAAAAACACCACCTCTCATGAGCTAGAAGACATTGAGCCATGTTAAAAGCTGGGTTGTTTTTTCCCAAAATCTGGTATGTACTGCCAAAAGTGGCACTGAAGATGATTTAGAAAGCACCATTCTCAAATCATAGCAGTTGCACTCTAAGGATAGTGTGATATCTTCCATCTTATGAATGCTATATAAAACTAAGTCTATGCTAAGTTTCCTGATTAAATATTTTTCAAAGTAAATCAAAGATGCCTGAGTAGATTTTTAGAGAAATATATTTTTGATATCCTTATTTTATGTTGATAAATGCCTTTAAAAATAACCCTTGGAATGGGATTAATTTCTATAATAATTGTAGCTATATTTCTCTTTGGAAAGGATTACCATAGATGGTCACAGGATCTTCACATACAGCTGTTATATCAGCTAGAATCTAGATCCTTCATATGCTCATAAATATTTTTAATTTTAAACTTATAAACTGTTCCATTGTGCTTTCTTTCACGCTTGGAGCTAGCAGAATGTTTAAAACTCCACTGATTGGGACTTATGTGTGATCCTAATGTGCTTTCTATCATCTGAAATAATAAGGTAGAATTATCTGTCCAGCATCATGGTAGATGATCCAAAAATAAAAGCCAGAAACATAAACCAACAAAGAGCTAAATATTGTATTGATGTATACCACCAACTGTATATATACAAAAAAAAAAAATCTGAACAATCCCCTCAAACCCCCCAATGCATTTATAAATATTTTGTCTGTGTATTCATATTTTAGAGACAAGTTGAAATTAATTGTAACACAAGTGAAGGACACCAAACCAAATTGTGTCAAATACCAAAGCTCACATTCATTAGGTTTGTTATGAAGGGTCAGAAACACACACCTCCCAGTCTAAAATGAAAAAACATTGAAACAAAAAATAACAGGACTAATCACCATGTTGTGAATCTGTTTTGTGAGAGATCTTGTCCTCCTCAGTTTTATGAGAAGGCATATAAATATCTGCTCATATTCTCTCTGATCAAAATGAAGCCGTGACAAAGCTGATAGTGTCTGAAACTGACATCAAGATGTTATCTTGAGTGACTACCTTTAAAGCTGTTTGTTGCTCTGTTAGGCTCTGATTTTGTGTACTGTAGACTATGAAGCAACTAGAGGAAGGTCGTCTCGCCAGATACGTACAATTCAGTTCTTATGCTACAAAAGGAAATGACATATTGCATCTGGAAAGGCTAAAATAGAAAGTGACAAGATGATTCTGCTGGAGCTGGTTATGCACGCATTGCAGCAAAGAGGTATCAAAACTTAGCCATGCTAAAGGAGGGATCATAGTTTTTGCTGACACATGCTGGTATCGGGAAACTTACTTGCATTGATATGAAAAAAAAATTCTTGAGAAAACATAAGCTCAAGAAAAAGAAGAAACCCTAGAAAAGCGTATGCAGATGGTTTCACTCAAAGGAATCTAATGTGAGCTCAGAGCATCTGTTCTGAGAAAACAACTGCTGAAGAGAGTGGGATTATATGGGATTTGGCCTGTTGCCACAGGTGGCACACTCTGATTTGGGTTACTGCAAAACATAAATGTAATATCTCTGGAACACTGGGGATGCCTCTGAAACCTACAACCAGTGCAGCTTTCTGGAGAGATTTTGGAAAAAGCTCTTGAAAAATATGGAATTCAGAGAGCTAAAGTCTCTAGCAGTGTAAACAAGTTGATTTGTTTTTCCATATTGTAATTTTGTTTGATAAAGTTTTCAGCCTGAATTTTGTTCATATTTTAGAGGCATTGAGTAGTTTGCTTTAGCTTGTGACTTCGTCTGTCCATAGGGCTAGTTCTCGGCAATGCTGAGTTTAGTAATTTGTTCTGTGGACAAATGGACAAATGAAGCTCCAGGATTAGGGACCCAGCGTCCTTTCAAGAAATTGGTCAGCCTAGCTTGAAATGAGGATTTTTCATGGCCAAATCTACAATTTATGGGAAGAGTAATGCAGTAGAAGATCTAGATGATGAACAAAATTGGACTGGATAACTTTGCTTACATAGCAGTGCAGTGAGGTGGGGTGGGAGGAAGTGTTCTCCAAATTTATTCTGGCCATGTTAATTGAGTGCCCACTGGATGACACTAGGTAGAGAGGAAAAAGAGTTGTGATCTATTTCCAGTATTTGTGTTGATTCAAATACAATTGATCATACTTCAACTAGCCTGGTTTAAAGTTTCCATGTGAAAAGTGATATGCTTTGCTTTTTCAGTTCTCCATTCTGAGTAGTTTCAACTAATGTGTGTATTTGATGATTGCAAGTCAGAATATCTAAAATTTAGGATCCTTTTAGTCAGTGTTCCCCCTTCAGTCAATGTAAACATGTAGAGTCTTCAAGAGTAACTCAGATGACTTAAATTGGATATTTAATGAGTAATCTTTGTAATTTTTTAATGAATATTAGTACATAAACCCTAAGTCATGATAATGACTTAAATGTAGAGAATTAATTTTTAACCTTCTTTTCCATACATTGGCAGGCCTCTGACTACTAACAATGTTGCCAACAAGTCAAATGCTAAAACTCAAAATTGAGATTGAGAAATAGTAAATTTTGAAGAAAGTAAATGGAAACAACAAATTATCATGGACCTCATGATTTTAAATAGAACAAGAGGTATAAAGCCAGATTCTTTTCTTTCAGTGTACTTGTTCATCCTGTTCCTTCCCTCAGCTGTGTGGACACATTATTATCCTCTTTTGCGTCAGTACTGAGTTTATATACAGGCCCTCCATTAAATTCTACCACATCCTCTACTCTTTTTTCAGCCCCACCAAATTATTCATTGCTGCAAAGATCAGTTCTAAGGGAAACATACAAAGGACCAGAAAGACAAATGCTTTACTAGAAGGCACCGCTTTTAAGAGTATGTGAAATTTTGTTTCTAAACAACTTGGCAGTGTCCTTATTTTCTACTTCAGTGATCTTCTTTAATCACTTCTCCTATTTGTGGATTGGTTTGTTTTATTTTTTTTGAGGATTTTTCCCCCCACTCCTCCTCTTTTTCTCCTTCAACTCTTTCAGCTTGTGGCAATGGTACAGAATGCTGATGAGCAAGACTTGTCTCCAGCCAGGTAATAATTTTGAGCACCAAACACTGACTATGCTTCTAAGAGAAATCTGCAGGCTGAGCAAACCTTAAAAATATAGTAAAAGCATTTATATGCACTCACTGCAGGTGCATCCACCATTCAGCTGCTTTCTGTACTGAAAAATGTTCAGACGAGGACCTGCTGCAGCGCTGATTGCACCAAAATGATATTCTATACTCTTTCTCTGTTTTAGCTAGTATTTTGGCCATATCAGCTGCACATTACAGTAATAAACCAGGCTTTAATGTACGTGTGCAATGGTACAGTGGTGATATGCAGTGCTGAACAAAGAGCTCTATTATTACCATATAATGTGAATCTTTGCATAACTAGTCACTGGGCAAAATTCTCAGCTGGAGTACACACATATAACTCCTGAGACATCAAGGGATCTCATGGCAGTGGGAGTTCAGATTTAACATTACATATGAAGAAGAATGACTCTTAGTTGGCATTCACTTTTATGAAAAAATATATGCAAGTGTAAACATTTGAAGAGGCTGGGTCTTGTAATCCTTTATGCATTTGAAGTATGATTTTGGTGAACAGCTGATTATTCCAGTCTCTAACTACCAGCTTCTTTCTTGTAATCAAGTATTTAAAATTGTTAGCCTGGATTCATACTTGCAGCTTAAGTGTGGGTGTAAATTGAAACCACAATGGACAAGCTCCTGTATGAAAACATATGCCTAAGTGTGAATGTGCCTGTCCTTGCTTGGGGACTGTGAATACCATTCTATACTGATTTTCAATTGTATTGTTCTAGAATCACACTGATGAAAATCTGAATGCCTTATAGGTCCTAAGGTAGTCTATTTTTGTTATGATGGGAACATTTGACTAGGTTTGTGGGAAAAAAAATTAAAAAGGAATTTTATTTATACCTTTGGAGAAACACAGTAAGTTTCTCATCATTGGTAATCTTCCATTTTCTAAAATCTTACTGTTTTGTTTGTGTTCACTACAACAACACGAAAGTTGCTTTATATCAATCATTTCACTTTCTGTTTCACAAGCAAAAGCATCATTTTGTTTTAGTAATGTGTTACAATGGAAAGTCAATAGTAAGGAAGAAGATTGTCAATATGATAAAGTGGGTGCTGAGACAAATTTGACAGAGGTGATCTGTATTTTGCTTTCAGCCTGCTTGTGCTGAGAATGAGGCACGCTGTGATGTGGAATTGGAATCTGCACCCAAAGAGGCTTCTAGGCTAAGGTCTTGCAGGTTTGTTGGTTAGACTATCGCTTACAGCCAACACATCAATATTCTTCTTTCTTCTTCACCATCTTTCTAAATAGTTCAGAAAAATACATTTAAATTATGAGTCCCTTCCAACTTGAGATATTCTACTGTTCTATGATCCTATGAACAGATAATGTTCTTCTGAATCTTAAGGTTTCTTTTACTGTTTCTAGTTAAGGAAAGACAGTGTATATATTCACATTAATTTTATAGGCATACTCATATAGCGATGGGGGCTCTGGAAGTGTATTTCAGAACTTAGAGATGGCACCAGATAAGAACATTACATTGGTTATAAACATGGAATATAGGTGTTTATCTTTTTTCTTCCTTATGAAATGAAATTGCATTTTTGTTTAATGAGATCTAACTCCTTAAAATGATAATGGTCTTACTTATAATGTTCAATGCCATAACTGGTTTTACCATAATGGTAGCTGGTAGTATCACTACTCCTGAAAAGGAGATTCTTCTTGGATAATGTTGTTAGAGGACATGGAAAAAAAAAATAGCCTTTAAATCATGGGAAAGTCTGCTTTATACCCCACTCAGTTATAAAACACTAACCAGATAGAGGGGTGAGCCAGGGAGCTGAGTATTCTCTGGGTACGGGAAAGAAATGCATAAAATATTCTGGAGACATGAAAAAGGTAGTTCATCCTGGAAGCCTGCTTGCTGAAGGGACTGATGCAGCTTTCTCTTTTTTTATGTAATCAAGTGAGATGTACACAATGAGCTGAATTTAAACTTAGATAAGTATACAGTTTGGAAATTGGTTCTGTATTTTGGGATAAGAAACTCAAGAAGTACTGAAAATAACAGCTTGCTGAGACAGAGAATGAACATTGCATTAGAGGAAAATACCAAAACAGCACTTGACATTCAATGTTTTTTCTTAGTTCCTTCCTCATGACTTTATGTTACAGCTTTTCTTGGAATTTTTGTCCTAATATGTTCCATCTGCAAATACATCTCAAAAACACATTGACACCGTGTCTTTGAAACTTCTAACAAACTTAGAATATCAGGGAAGTGGTTATTTCCGTCTAGTGGTGAGTATGCAGGGGTGTTTTCTGCTCAGGAACAGATGTGATGTTGCCAGCTTATGAGGAGAGAAGAAATACCTACCTGGAACTGCAGAAATTGCAAGAGCCCCATGTAATTGCATTATGTTTATCTACTGCAGTAGATCATTATGAAATAAGTAATATTTGGCTAGGTGTACAATTCTAACTTACTTAAACTTCTCATTCTTCCATTTGGTCTCACCTTACAAGTAGAATTTTTTTTTTTCTTTTTTTCTCATTCTGCAGTTTCTGTATCTCAGAAACCTACAGTCTGACCTGGTAGAGAAAGCTGGAAGCAGATCTCTCTCACAGATGCCATCTTCTGTCACATCTTACAGTCTAACCAGATATGGCCGCTGCTTTGTACCGGATGAACTTTTATGGAGTCTGGCACCACCTTTGAGAGGTGACTGACCTATGAGCAAGTGGAATCCCAGTGCTCGTGTGTATTTATTTGTTGCTGTTCCTAGTCATGCTCCCTTGCTCTCTTTCAAGTTACATGTTCACATTGCCCCTTATATACCCTCAGGCCACACAGAAAGATCTTTTCCTTAAGAGTAATTCAGCCAGGTATGTAATTTTCCTGCAGAAGCAGATAACAGGACAGTTCTTCTCAGACTCCTTTGCCATAGCCTTGCATGTCCCAGGACCCTCTTATAGTCCTTTTATGATCTGGTGAGAGTCTTTCGGTCTTTTGTTAGCTGTGGCTTCAGCTTTTGTCACTCAGCTCCATTTTCTCATTTGCTGGATTCTTGATAGGAATATGGATTCTGTGTATTTTTCTACTTATAATCACAAATTGAATTTTTCTGTGTTTGAAGCTGCTAATTTTACACGAGCTCTTGTCATCAATTTCCTTTCCAAGTTGATGCTGTTTTTATCATATTACAAGCTGATATCTGAACAATCTTTTCCAAATTTGTAGTGTCCTTTTGTTGAAGTGTTTCACTAGCTGGCGTAATTCCAAAATGGGAAATTCTGGGTTTTTTCCACAGTGAATTATACACTCTTCCTCTGATTTGCTGGGATATTCTTCTCATCTAAAACAATCAAGATGTTTTCATCAGCTAGTCACTTTTAAATATTTCTTAGTCTACTAAATATAGATGAGGCTAAGTCTGTCACTTATCTCTTCAGATTTGACCAGACTATTCACAGAATTGCCTAGACTGGAAAAGACCTTTAAGATCATCATTAAGTCCAATCATTAACCTAACAGTAACAAGTCCTTGACTAAACCATGTTCCTAAACACTATGTCTAGATGACTATTAAATCCATCCAGGGATGGGGACTCCATCACTGCCCCGGGCAACCTGTACCAATGTCCGAGAACCCTTTCAGTAAAGAAATTCCTCCTAATATCCAATCTAAACTTCCCTTGGCACAACTTGAGGCTGTTAAACATTCGATTCTTCCATCAGATGTTTATTCACCTAAGTAGTAGATAACCTCAAGCAAGTTCAAGCTAGTCTCTAGTTCTGGTAGTTATTTTGCAGTAGCCAAGTGTGGTAGATGACTGATGTACAGTGCTTTCCCTGGGATTTTTATGTCTTTATAGGCTTTCCCAAGTATTGGGCTGTCAATGTTGGTTTAGTGCAATGTGCTTTAGTGCGTACTGTGCCTCTTTTGCTTTTTTTATTTCATAATTGATATGGTAAAACATTTGCTTCAATGATAGCTTTCAGGTTGAATTTTTTGATGGAATATAGACTGTGAGTACTCTGAGGAGTGTTGTAAATAACGTCTGTTATCCTTCAACACTGCCCAAATCCCTCATGTGTTAGTTCAAAAATGAATTTGTGACTTTGTTTTGTTGGTTAGCCTTGGTCACTCTGCACACTGAGTAACAGTGTTTTAATCTTCTGCATCTTTGGCACTATCCTCAAAGCTGTCAGACCTTAGGTGAGAATGTACTGTCACGGAACAGGTATGGACAGTCTTTCTGGCTAAGTTGTCATCACAATTCTTTTGCTCAGATCTTCTACAAACTTATAGTCTATGGCATGGAGATTATATCTGCTTGGGAAGCAAATTCTCCTGCAAGTCAAAATCAAAATCCCTTGGCAGCCTTTCTTTTAGATCTGTATCACGAACATTAAATATAGCTTGCCTTTGATCGAGTGTTCCTCAATATTGCAAGAAACGCTGGATATAGCTTTTTGTCTCAGATCTCTAAAATGCTCATTTTCTGTCTAGATATAAATGACAGCAGAATGGATAGCATCCAAACACATTTTTTTTTTTAGCATTACATTATTTCCCAAGCATTGTTAAGGCCTAAGCCATTTTCAATTGGCTACATTACAAATGCTCCAGAGCATCCTCTCCCACAGTGTGTAAATAGCTATTTTTGAGCTCTTTCTTTTTTATCCACCCCAAAGACTCTTGTAGAGTTGGGGAAGTGCTGCTTGCACTATCAGCTCTCAGCAGTATTGCTAAGATAAAATGAGGTTGAGTTGCAGCCCTCCACGTGTAAGAGAAATTGTTCTCTTGCCTGGATGCTTTACATTGGCCTCATTTTCAGGTACTTCACGTACTCATATCAAAGACAAAACAACTATTGCTTGCTTCACATAGACAGAGGATACAGACAACATCATGTTACGTTTTCTACACTGTTGTACTTTTGGTTTGTTGGGAAACAAGAAAAAGAACAAATAGGAAAATGTTGAAACAAGAGTTCAGTATCAGACACAAGATAAGGTGGCTCTTATGTGGAAGTTTGACATGCAGATTTTGAAGTATGTGTGTGACATTGGGAACCTCTTCCAAAAAGCAACTGTTCTTTGACTGCACATAGGTGATTTTAAGAAGATGACACATTAACGGCTTTGAACACTTTTTGATTTGCACACCTTTAGATTAAGCAACATTCAGATTGCTGTCTAAAACTATGTAGCTGCTGATATTAGTTATCTTTTTCTTTACTGTCTTTAGCATACTGCCTGTAATCCACAGACCACAGCTTGATCACCAAAGGAGCTAGCTGTTTGCGTTCATGAGGGGATTTTCCAGATCTTCTGGCCCCATGGGAACACATTCATAGCATTCTTGTAAATGCTACTACTGTAAGGGGCAAAATACTTATGGTAGAAGGACCTTCCCTCTGTGCTCCAGAAATGCTCAGTTGCCAGTTCAGAGTACAAACACTCAGAATGACTCTCAATATGATAGAGGACAATCTGATAGTTTAATTTAGCTGGCAGCCAAACAAGACACAGCTGCTCGCACCCTCCCTCCTTCCCCCACACCCAGGGAATAGGGGAGAGAATTGGAGGGCAAAGGTAAGGAGAATTGTAGGTTGAGATAAGAACAATTTAATAATTAGAGTAAAATAAAATTAAAATAATAAGAATAAGAGTAATAATGATAATAACCATACATATAAATATATATATATGAGTGATGCAGAGTACAATTGCTCACCATCCACCAATAATGATCCCAGAGGAGTGAAAAGGAACCCCAAAACTGAAATTGCAATCCCAGAAAAGCAAGCCTGAGCGATTCCCAAGAGAATCCCCAAGACTTTCTGGTCAGCCCAGGTTAATATACTGAACAAGATGTGATATGATATGGAATATCTTATTGGCATATCTAACTGTGAATTTTGGGTTTTGCTAACTACTACGCTTTCCCCCTTCCAGTCCTTTGCACTTGCAAACTACCCAGACACAATGTCCTTGTACCTCATCAACATTCTTCTCATAACAATCCTCACTGAAACCAAAACACAGGGCTTTCAAGCTACTAAGATGAAAGTTAACCCTATCCTAGCAAAAACCAGGACAGTGGAGCAGAGTAATCTAGCTCCAGACGTGTTGCAATACAGCTGCCGTGAGCAGGACGGTGAGACTACAACTAAACTTGAAGTCGCAGGTGCATTCCCAGTTACACTCCAACTCTCTTTTGGCATGCGCATGTATGAACCTGCCCTCTTTAAGCCTTGGCTTATCTGAAGAAAAAACACTACACATGCAGATGACATGCAGTTTGTGTTGTTCTTTAAGATGTCCTTCATTTTTATCCTAAGGTCCACCATTAACTGGGACTCGCAGATCAGTTTAAATACCTTCTTAAGGTTTTGGGATACAACCTGTCCAAAGTATAGGACGAATACCCTGAAACTTGGGCTGATTGGGCCAAACTCAGGCACCTAGCACCTTTTACCTATGAGAACAAACAAAAAATGACATTTCAAAATTATTTTCAGAAATCATACTCTTCTTTAAAGTACTGACAAGGGAATGAAAAACAAGATATCTCGATGGAGCCAGACAAAGCATGTGTAATAGCATGAGTTGGGCTTTGTCTGAAAAAAAAATGTAACACTTTTTCTCTATAGCAATTGGAGTTGCTCAATTTTTTTGTAACAAAGCATTGATTATAACAGATGATTGAAACTCAGATTATTGGTTATGAGAGAATATTTCACTTAATGTTGTTCCAGGTGAATTTTTCTATGGAGATTTTTTTTAAAAAAGGAGTCAGAATACCTCCCTTTTGTTACTATTCTATTTTTTAATATTTTATAAGGTATTTAACCCATTTTTTACTGCTGAAGATGAGCAAAAACGTCTTCAGGAATTTAACAGAAATTGCCAGATGAATGCTCATTTGAGCTATAATCTTTATGAATCTTTGAAATTTCCAGTTGCTTTTATATCACTGAGATATCTTTAAGTCTCCCTCAAGATTTCTTTCAGATAGTATGAAAGACTTTGGTGTGCAATGTTTGGTGTTTTTTTGTTCGGTTAGGGTTTTTTTTCCTCACTTGAGCAGTCATCCAGAAACAAAAGCCTTCTACAGAAATAATCAAAATATTCAGTTGATCATGTTCAAAAAGAGCCTTGTTCTTCTAAGTAGTTATGCAAATAGGGTACATCTTGAATGATTGTCACTTAAAAGGGTTGTAACTTTCCTGGTTTATTAGAAACAGCTGGCAGATACATCAGAGGCATCAATGGGATTATTGCTTTGAAGCAGATGTTAAACAGAATGGGGTAATAACAGCTGTTGCAATTAGAGGCATTGTGGGCACATTTCTGCACGTTTCTTGCTCAACATGACAATGATCCAACCAAAGACCAGCTAGTAATACATTATTTTTCCCAATATTAATAAAATTTAATTTCATATAACCAGTGTTAAGAATGTGCTTTTTCATATAGCTTACGTAATTTATGAAGTAGCTTACATAACAGAAAAAGCTGAATGAGATCTCAAGTGACAGCTAATTTTTTTTTTACTTCAGGTTCTAATGAAAAGTCACCCATAAAAATGGTTGCTAAATATTTATACCACCTATTGTTGAGCGTTATTGAGTGAGGACAGAAGAGGCTTGCTTAGGTAGAGTAACAGGTTCATTCACCTCCTTGGAATGGCAAGGTAGAGGGGTGGTAGAATCATATCATGCCCAGCTGCATGGGTCTCCTGCATTATGGAAGTCCCGCAGACTGACAAAAAAATCAGAAAGTGGGTATGAAAGAGGTAGAAATTAGGAAATCCGATTCATAATTTCAAAACTGTGTTCCCTTTTCCCCTAAGGACTTTGGCCTTCAGCCTTCACTAGCTGTGGCTGAGACTTCTAACCTCGTGTGATCCAAATTCTCCTCAGTTGAGTGTATTTCAGACACCTGCAGTTCATAGATATTTCCGTTAACCACATCAATTGCTATATCAGTCCTTGTGAGGTGAAAAAAGAGTTTAGGCACTGAGGGAGGGGTTAGGACAACTTGACTACCCTAGAATTATTCTCCTTGAACCAAATACCCCCATACAGAATGGATATATGAAAGAAAACAGTATGTAAGATATCTTTGGTTGCCAAGACAAATTATATGTATCTCTCACCAGGTGTGAAGCCCAGAATCCATCATGACAAGCTTTGTGACTGACAGATTTGCTTTTCTTGTTTGTTTTTGTTTTGTTGGGTGGTTTTGTTTGTTTGTTTGGCTGCTGGATCAAGTCACTGAGAGGAGGGGAGATATAGGACAGAGGGGAAAGAAAGAAGGTAGAGTAGAGGTTAAAATGCAAATTACTCTTTTTAATTCAAGTTATTTTTATCACAGACATACTAGTGATGGATTATGAAGAAAAGGCTGAAACACTGAAAGCCTTTCTTGCCTTCATCTGTGGAAACAAAGCTTGCTCTCATATCTCTCGGGTATCAGCATGCTGTGGGAAGAAGGGCAACCAGAAGCTGGGAAGCAACAGGTCAGGGAACTTTTAGAGAATCTGGATATAAGAAAATCCATAGGGACAAAAGGAGTCAGCAGATATGATAGCAAGGGAACTTTCATCTCTGGAAAAACCCAAGGGCGACTGGGCAAGGTAGGTCACTGACAGCTTGGAAACAGGCTAAATTTTCATCCATCTTTAAGAAAGAAACAAAGGAGTACATGGGGAATTACAGGTTGGTCACTCCTCAAAGTTCCTAGAAAGATCATAGTGTCCTTTCTCTGGGAATTCATTTGCAGGCATATAAGGAAAAGATTACTGGGAATGGGCAGTGCATGTTTACAAAGGGCAAATCATGGCTGACCAAACTGATGTGTTCAGTGGATGTTCTCCGTATTTTCTCCTTCATACACATCAAAGGACTTCAAAAAGTAGGCTTTTGGTGAAAACACAGAAGATAATGTCATTGTTGTGCAGCTGCACACCTCTTCCTCCAAGTCCCAGAAACACTCCCTACTCTTTGGCTGAGGTCTGCATTCAGGTCCAGTGCTCCCTGCACTGTGCCCTAGTGCTGATGTTACTGTTTCAGACAGCTGTAGTTTAGAGATATTAGAGTTACCCACATAAATGACTATATCAGTCTATCTGATGCCATGTAAGGTGTCAAGGGTGAAGGGAGAATTATTGTGCAACTCTGCAAGCCTGAAAGCATTCTACCTGTGTTGGACAGAGGCACAGACAATGTCTCTACATTTTGGCAGAAACTGTTTCCTTGAGCCTGATTCTGAATCTCACTTACCTGTGATTTTCCAGATATGCTGTCAGTTCCTCAGCCTTGTCAGATAATGAAAAACCCATTCCTGTTTTAAAAAGTTAAGACTGGTTGTAAAAATATATGGTCTTTAATATTCCAGAAGTATTAAGAGTGAATTCCTACCCTTCCAGTGAGGTTTGCACAGAGGTCAGCCTAAGACACCGTGCAGATTTCTTAGGGGTTGTAAGGAGTGGAGAAGTGTCAAGTAAACCATTTTACTAGAAAACCATCATTTTTAATGGTCTATTTACAATGAAGGAAGTGAACTGACTGAAATATTAATCATGACTGTGTTTCTGATCTATTGAGCAGGAATGGCTGTCATTTTTATTTACTTATTGTTACTCTTGTAGGAAGCAATAATGAAATTAAGAGATGAAAACAGACAGTGGAATAAGAAAGTCAACTTTTGTTTTCTTCTTCCTCAAGTAATCTTGTACTCAACATTATTACTTGATATCTACTGTGCATTTGCTACAGACAGATTTTTTATTTTTTTTTCCATTACCTGGACATGAGACAGAAGAAAATGTATCTATGTACGGTCTATAATTCATACTGTGATCATGCCTGTAAGCATTCATGAAGATTAGGGTGTTTTTTTTAAAAAAAAAAAACAGGAAATCTGGGAATGTTCTTACTTTAAAGCACTATTTTATAAACATTTTTTTTTACTTCATGAGTAAAACTCCTGACCTTGCTGTCACTGCATCTGTATATTACCTCACGAGCTCTGGATAAAGTATTTCTTGTCTGCCTTTGCTGTTTTTCACCTCCCCTACACCTCATCAGCTAAATGCCAGCCATCAAGGGGTCATCCTTTGGTTACTGTGTGACAACTGTCAAGTGCTGGTCCCTGGCGATGCTCTGGGACGGACAGCCTCAGTCACCAGGATGCACTGGAGAGGCAACTGGGACACATTTTGTTCCTCCCTCATGCTCTACTATTGTCATAATGGTGGCTCTATTCATGAACCTCATGGGAAAAATAAAAACAGAGTGTGTGATTTTTAAGAATTTGGCACTAGACAAGAGCTTCTCTCAAGTGAAAGTTGATGACCCCACATCATTCTGATAACCTTTCAACATTACCAGACAGTGTGACAGTGCTGCAATGTATTCTGATATCTACTATATCCCTCATTTGTTTCAGGCATGTTTAAGCTGGCACATGTTGAATAGCATTACCCAAGGACATCTTCTGTTATCTGCTGGTTATGTCAGCAGTTAATGATGTTATGCAATTTTCTTAAGTACATATAAATTGCTGCTATTCAACAAACTCTTTACTGTTACTGCCAGCATTAAATTGTTTCCATAGTTCACATAGTTCATGGCTTGCAGACCACAAATGACCAGTAAAAAGGTATATCTGGGTCATGTCTGCCATAGACTATTGTATATTGGAGAATATAGATAATTTTAGGCAAAGGAGTCCTCAGTTCAACTACCATCTACTCTGAAAATCAGCCTGTTCTTCCATTACTAGTAACTTCTGCTCAAGCTCTGCCTTGAAACACTTCTCTGCAGGTAATGAGCTGCACAGTGGGATAGATGTCATCTAAAGGAAAAATAAGCTTATGAATCCACAATCTTATACACATATCCACAGCATGAATAAGAAACCGTGTTCTTGTTTTTCTTTATCATATACATGTGGGGATACAGAATTTCCCATCTTCAGTTCAAGTGAACTGTACATTCATGAACTTTTTCTAACCTAAGAGAAAGAAGGCCTGTCTTTATCACCAGAATAGTTAAATACAATTCAAGTTTCACATACTATCCTTTCAGCATGCCTCATCTCCTGGAGAAACAACCTTCATCTATGAGAGGGTACATTTTCTTTTACACACTTTTCCTCCCTCTAAATTGAAGCCTTTTTACTTGGAATACACAGAAATGACAATTACTGACAATTGCAGTACCATCTTTTGCTATGCTAGCAAATCTTTCCAGCAGTAAATCTGTCCAGAGAATGGATATGCTTTGGTTTTCTTTCTTCTGTCCTCATTGCAAGTCTGTTTTTAAAAATGCATTTATTCTTGCAGATGTTTTTACTTTCATTGCCACCTTTGTAATTAAACCCTGGAAAGAAGGTCCTCCCTGCATTGCTGTGCCAGCACATTACTTTGTTATTTAGAATGTATCAGATGCACATAAAAATTGGTGACACCGTTAGCAAATTTTCAGGATAACAAATGTAAATAAAATTGGAAAATGGCACAAATTTTGTTCCTTGTCAAGATGAGATAGGAATGGGAAAGAACATGCAGCCAGTTTCGCTGATGTAATAATCTTTTATTTTTTATATACATTCTTCTAGGTTATTATCAACTAATGCTGTAGTTAAAAAAAAAAAAATCCACTCAGCTGCAGTTTTATCAAACATCACAGCTATCCATATGTGTTCATCAGTACTTACCCGGAAAATAATTGTTACAATCATATGTATTGATATATTAAAAAAATAATCTTACAGACGTCTCTCTAGAGAGAGATCATTTCCAACTTTTTAATTCAACTTCTTTTTTGAAATAAGAATTCAACTGACTTAAATATCAGTACAATACAGAGATTTGGAGGCCTGCTCCAAAGGGCAAACCTTATGAGTGCCTTTTTTCTGACTTCTGTTTCTGAGCATTTTGGTTGGACATTAACCTGGCTTCTGTTCTTACCCCCATATAACGCTGAGGCATTGCACAGAATCCAGAACAAATTTCCCTAATGGCTGGAGAAGGTCAGTGTAAACCTTGGATGTTAGAAACATCTCTGGCATAAAACCCTGCAGTTATGTAATGAGGTTGATGTATAATCAAAAGTAAATCACTCTCTCTCAAGATTCGTCCAAGGATTACGCAGATACGTAATTATTAAGCACTATGAAGTCAACAAGGCTATTCACAATGCAGAAATTCAGAAGCATTCATAATTCTTCAGGATAAAGGTTACTTTACTAAAATGATTGTGGGGAAATGTAATTTTGTGTCTAATTATATTTATTTAAGTGTCAATCTTACAATGCTTTTTTAGTTTAACAGGTTAATATTTCCTTAAAATGTAATTTTAATTCTGGGTTTCCTCATTTATAAGACTTGAGTTTTGGGGATAATTAGAGACTCTTTGTAATGCATTTTATCCTAAATTATTGATGTGCACTGTCAACCTTAGTTCCATCATCTACTGTGGTATCTCTACTGCATAATTATGCAAGTTAATGAAACTCATTAACAGGTATACTGGACATTTAAATTATTTTATATCTGTTTTATATGCAGAGGAACATATTGTATGGAGAATTGAAAAACAATAGCTATTCATATAGAAGGTTACGTATCTTATTTATTAGAAGTATATTAAACCAGGATGAGATTAATATAAAAATCACAATACTTCTTACAATATTTAAGACACTGGTTACAGTATTCAAAAGAACTGATGTTTTGCTTCCCATCTAATGTATTACAATAGATATTTTAGCTTGAAAGACAGGCTCAGTAACCATCATGGTAATTAAAGATTATTAAAAAAATACATATTTCATTTCCTCTTGTACAAGTCCATTATCTTTGTTAGAGTTTCATGGGTACTTTCTAGAGAAAAATTCTCCTTATTCCTTTTCTGTTTTGTTCCTTTTATCCCTGCTTAATAGGAAAAAGAATATTGTCACCAATTTGAGCAACTTTAGTCAGTTCCAAAAAAGTGTGCATTTTATTGAACCGACATCTTTCAACCTGACTTCAACTATAGCAGTTATAATTTCTAAATTTCTCCAGAAAGAATTCCTACAGAATGTCAATTGACCTTCACCTGCTCTGCAGTATTGGTAGTGTGACACAATAATACATGGAACCGAAAGACTGTGCCGAGTGCCTAAAGGGCATTTGCATCATGGGCACCAAATAGCTACAATATGTAATCCACTGCAGAGGATGGGGCAGCCAACGCAGACAGATCTAAGTGGGGCTGGCAGCAGGAGAGCTATACCTGCTGCGGGTGTTCTCTTGGAAAAAGGCCAAGCACGAAGCAGAAATATCTAATTGCTAAAGGCTATAAGCTGCAGCCGCTTAGCAGAAAGTATCTATTAGACAGGTAGCTATTAACACCTGACAGCCTTTTAGAAGTTATTTGCTGGCATTTTTTTTCCCCCAAGAACAGAAATTAAAAAGGATTTCTAAGTACATTCCACCAAACCATTTTGTTTTCAAATCAGTAAGCCACAGTAACTGAGATCAGTGAAGCCTCCCAACAAGATGCTGAACTTAGAACTGGCCACCACTTGCAGTTTGTAATTCAAATGCTGCTAATTAGTTCCAATTAGTGTTTCTCTGTAGAAATACTGGTTAAAGGATGATTGTAAACTATTTTACTATGATATGATTTATATTTGGAGCATAGCTTTATGTTTTTGTAGTCTGAACTCTGAAAAACTGTTATGCAGGATGTCTGGGACACATATGAGATTAATGAAGTATTTCTTTCCATTAGATGACCACAGAGACTGTAGAAATTTTTTGAGGTGGGAGTTAAAGCTTCTGCTGCAGACTGAAATACTGCAAGTTTTTTCATCAAAATTTCCTAGGTTAATAACTACAAAGGAGCTCTGCTTAGAGAGTGGCCAAATCCCAAATCTTCAATCAGAATAGCTAATACAGAAGTTGAATCTATCCCACCTCTAGCTTACATTTTGGATAACCAAATCTGGTGAGAAATACCAAAATTAAACTCAGGGTGTGCTCTACGTACAACATTTCAGGTTTTCGCTCTGCATGTGCACAAGATATTTAACAGAGGCAGTTCTATCTAATAAGCAAATAATGTTTCACATTTTGTTTTCTTTGTGATTTGTAAGGTTTGACTTTAAATGTATGAGTTTTTTCCTAAGTGGCAAAATCAGCTTTCACTCTTTTTCACAGAGCACAACTATCTGACCAAGCCGGTAGCACACCAGATAAATTACAACTTCATCAGATGCATGAACTTTTCCTATTTTCTCTTGTAGGGATGTAAATTTAAAAACCTACTTCTGACATTTTTACAGTGATGCTTCTAGACAAAGCAATAAGCGGAATTGATTCCATTAAAATCAATGTTGTGAAATCTGGCCCTGGGTGCAGAATCCAAAAACCAACAGTTTCATAGGTTTTAAAGTAGCTTAGACAAAATGAGAATACATCCCAAAAGACTTAGCTTAAATTTCTCAGTGGTATTTAGGTTTCTCACTCTTATCGAGGTGTCATTTCTCATAAGAGTTGGGATTCCAGATACTTTAGAGGAATTTAGGCCTTGATGTAAGATGTAAGATTGCATTTAAAAAACAGCTAAGCTTTGAGGGGCAGCTGTCCATACACTAAGAAACTTCTAAATAGATAAGAGGTTCGAATAAAGAGTGTTTGTAGTTTGGGTTCTTTTTATATATTAGACTATCTGCCTCTCAATTTTGTTCTGCTGACATTACAGCCAGCCTGATACAAGCCAGTTCTGAAGTGAAAATGGTACAGTTGCTCTGAGGAGGCCCAGAGCATATTAACTCAGTTCAGTATCTTATAACCGTGGCTCCACCATTTCTGGATGGAGTTGACTCACACCTAGAACAAGAAGTTTACCTGCAATTCACGACACAGTGGGTGCGCTGCATCTTCTACATAAACGTAACATGTATTACAGCAGCTTTGTTAACCACAGTGACATCTTACTTTGCAGATTGGTGGCATGACTTTGTCCTAAACATTGCGCCTGGTCTTATACTTCTATTTTACATACCTAAAATTAGAGGTTTTTCAGAGCAAGCATAACTTTGTGCTTGTACACTGCGCTGCATAACGGCCCTGCTGTATTTGCTGTAAGACACTACAGAAGTTAAAAAACTATTCAGAGAGTATCAAAACCCAATGTCTTTCCTTCTAATGTAGACTATGAATGGGATAGTAGCAAAAATGAGATTTCTGAGAAGACTGACAGAATGTTTCTCCAACTTTCCTCATAAATGAACCATGAGGAGGGAAAATAAAATTAAGAAACCGGGTCAGTTTGAAAGAAAATGTCTCTTTTCAAGTTCCAAAGGAAACAATACTGTACAATATAATGTACCAAAAAGTCACCTAAGTAGCTTTATTTTAAATGCACAGTAATTAAATAAAAGACTTTAAGATCCTATCTTTTTTAGAAAAGACACTGCAATATTAGAGAATATGCTTCCTTTGTGGCAACAGTTATAATCTACTGAAATTGTTTGGTAAATATTGACTTTTAAATGGAGTCCACCTACCCTTCATACAAAAAATAAAAGCTTAAGGAATTACTGGAATAAATGTTAACTCTGTTTATTTCCATGAGACCGATTGTTTTTGTAAGATGTTTCTGGGTGAAAAGAACATTGACATAAAATTATATAAAAAGCAGAGAAGGGAATCTAGAAAGAGTTTTTGAATCAAAACATCTTCCCAATCAATTTAGATGCTGGAACGATGGTCTGAAAGGTAGCAGGAGAACCCTCAGATGTTTTTCATAGATGCTTAGGGTAGATGTGACACGAATAAAGAGAAAATAGGTAGAAAGCTAAAAGAGAAGTCACAAAGGATGTTAGTAGAAACCCACCAATAATATATAAGCCCTTAAAGTATAACTTTTATAATCAAAAAGAAGAAAAAATAAAACAGAAGAAAATTAATGTGTTACATTTATAAGTATTACTTTGTAATTCCACTTTCAGGATAGTTTTTACCAGTGGACAGGGTCATGAACTATTTCCAACTCAATAAAGATATTAGACTGATCAACAACACATTTCAGGAAGGGGAAGGGGAAAACAGACAAATACTGAAGTTACACAGAGAAAAACATTGAGATAGATTTCTGCTGATTTGATGGTCTACGTCTCAGACTGAAGTAAAATTTTTCAAATGTGCATGGCAACATGTATAACCTCAGTTTTATTAAATGTTAGAAGACAAGATTCAAAGTTGTCAGATAAATTTTGTTGGATTTAATCTTATTGTTCCAGCAGCTTCAAACATAAATTGATAAATCTGCTTTTAGGCACTTGCTTTTGATTAGGGGTTTTCTAGACTGAAGTTGAAACAAAATAATCAGAGAAATGTATGTCATATATTTAATCTTAGTGACTTCCACTTTTGTTGAAAAAGTCCATTTGACAACAGCTGCAAATAGAAGGTGAAGACAAAAACACACGGGGAATTTGCTGGTGCTATTAGAGTTGATTCTCTGTGAATGGTATATCTAAAATGAAGTTTAATGTTAGATTATCACTATAACCAGTAAATGGCAGGAGTTCAAAAGTTTCTTTCCCAACACTTGATTGCAAGGAACTGTGGAAACACACTTAATGTAGGCTGAGGCAGTAACAGATTATCAGCCTGGGCTGTCCATGAGAAAGCACAGGTCTCTGCACACCTTGGGGCATGTTGCCTTTGGAGCAATTGGGAGTTCTTTTTTAATCTTCAGACAGCAGTGGGAAGGGTACCTTTACAACAGGGGGCTACACATGCCTCCGTGGATGCTTATCCACACCTGCGTTAGTGAGGCAGAGACCCTGCGCATTTGCCTGTTGTCACTCAGCGGTCTGGTGAGACAATGCAGCAAGACCCCAGGAACACCGCACCGTGCTTGGAGACAATAAATTGAAACTCAGTTTTGTTCTGCACTATTTCTACCTACTGTCAACATAGGCTTATATGAATACAGAGCCTTATAGCTTCTTTACAGAACTGAACAACAGAAAAAAAGTTGTATTTATTTTACACAAAAATGAAGGTGAACTTCACATTTAATAATGTGGTCCTAGGATTCAGGCCTATGTTTTTATTACCAAAGTCCCAGAGCTTCTAAAGGATCATTCTGTCTCACTTTATGGATGCTGAAACAAACATATCATGAACAGACTAAACATCCCCTGACCAAAATTGACTTTCAACCATCCTATTTGTTCAGGCCTCAGCCCACATTAACTGCGTATTCAAAATCTTACTATCTTTATCTAAATCTGGAATACATATCAGCTTAAATAATATCCTTGGTTTTCACAGTGAAGGAAAGAGCACTCATTTGATTGTTGGACTCGAAAAGGCTCCTGTTTGTGAAGTGCAGCAATATCACCTGGACTTACAGTAACAATAAATATTCCTTGATGCAGTGCTGTTACATCTATCACAAGAGCAGAACACAGTGACAGGTAGATGGTCAGATAGTGAGGGCACCAAATCTGCACTATAATGGAAAAAACAGTATCCACGTTTGTTCGAAGTTAAATTCCAGGATGCCTAGACCTATCTTGATTTAAACATTATTGAGAAGTCATCTTCATCTAGCAGAGAGTCTCTATAGGTCAGAGTTATTTATTGAAAGTAAAGAAGATAGTGAGTGCATGTTTTAAATTGATATAGCACTTTATATCCATGAATATCAAAATGCTTTGTGAATATTAGTTATTCATGCCTCTTGACAACTAAACAGAACTAGCTTAATTATTTAACTTCCTAGACACAACTTTGTCATCTACAATCCCATGTCATTTCAGAGAATCATAGAATGTTGTGAGTTGGAAGGGACCCACAATGATCATCGAGTAGAAACCTTGCCCTAGCATAGGACAATCCCAAGATTCAGACCATG
The DNA here is from genome assembly GCA_907165065.1 of Caprimulgus europaeus. Next base: position 19,386,602 of record OU015530.1, read on the forward strand.
TGTCTGAGGCCATTGTCCAAATGCTTCTTGAATATTGTCAGGCTTCGTGCCATGACTACCGCCCTGGGGAACCTGTTCCAGTGCTCCACCACCCTCTGGGTGAAGAATCTTTTCCTAATGTCCACACTAAACTTGCCTTGGCACATCTTCCTGCCATTTCCTCTGGTCCTGTCATTGGTCACCAGAGAGAAGAGATCAGCTCCTGCCCCTCCTCTTCCCCCCTGTGAGGAAGTTATAGAGCGTGTTGAGATCTCCTCTCAATCTCCTCCAAGCTAAACAAACAAAGCAACTTCAGCTTCTCCTCATACGGCTTCCCCTCTAAACCCTTCACCAATTTTTTGGCCTCCTCTGGACACCCTCTAGTAGCTTTATATTCTTTTTATACTGTGGTGCCCAAAACTGCACCTAGTACTCAAAGTGAGGTCACACCTCACCTTAAGTGCAGAGTAGAACAGGATGATCACCTCTCTCGCCTGGCTCGCAATGCAGTGCTTGATGAGCCCAGGACACAGTTGGCCTCTTGGCTGCCAGAGCACATTGTTGGCTCGTGTTCAACTTCCCGTCAGCCAGAACCCCCAGGTCCCTCTCTGCAGGGTTGTTCTCCAGCCTCTCATTCCCCAGTCTGTACATGTGGCCAGGGTTGCCATGTCCCAGACTGGGGATTAGATTTGTGTACTTTTGAAGCCAGACTCCTGATCATCCCTATTTACTGTGTTATGGTCCACACTGCAGAGCAGCTCTGGAGCATCCAAGCTAGATTGCACTTAAACATTGCTAGACCAGAAGAGGTGCTCCAGGAACACATTTAATCTGCTCGTGTAGCAGAGAGACATTCAGTCCTTGGATCCAGTAGTCCAAAGCAATTCCCCAATACATGAATAAGATATGTGTCAGGTCCCGAGCACTGCTTGATCCACTTAGAACAGCTCTGCAGACCCCTTCTAGTACATAGAACCACTTGCTTATTCATGTGTAACTTGTACAGATGACCCAGCTCACCTGTCCAAACCCAGTTGCTTTGACTCTTTACCTCAGGAAGTACACCGCTCCTCCACACTTGATGTCAAAGTGAGGCAATCTGCTATGCATTATTTTCCTTTTTCTTTTTTCCTGTCATAATTTTCCGTGAGTTTACCACCAAAAAGACAAACAGTGAAGGGGAAGGAAACAGCTCATCTTTTTGCTGTTTAAAATGCCATTTCCTCCATGTCACTTTAATTCTAAAACATGAGGTGTAAGGGTATAGAGAACACTGGTGTTTATCTTGAATCTCTGCCTTTGTTTTGGATCAAAAATGTAACACCCAGGCCAAAGACAATACTAAACATTTACCACTGAGGTCACTGATCTGCAATTTGTTGCAGTGACAGATCCAATATTGTGTTTGGGGAACAGACTGGATGGCTGTTAATGCACTATTATAGGCACAGTTGGGAAATTGGCTGAGCACCAGGTAACTGGAAGAACTAGAGCTTATTGCACAAGTCCAAAAGTGTTTTAACTTGTGGCTTGATTGCTTACATGGGGAGAGCTTTTAAAATGCTAATTGATTTTATATATATATATATATATATATAGTAACATAAACCATCTGTAGCTTTGAACTTAAATTTAACTTCTCTAAGTCTGATCATTCCACTACAAGAACTGTCTGTCACACATCAATCTCTTAATTCTAATTTTGGTTCAGTTTGTCACGTCATTTAAAGCCCTGACCCCACCATAGCAAGGTTTTAATTAACAGTAAAATAGTTCTAGAGGAAACTCTGTATGAAACATGAGGAACTGAGTTTTGGTTTGTTCAGATAACAGGAAGATTTGACATAGTACTTTGTGTCTTACCAAAATGTTTGTGGAAGACAACTTATTCCATTTCTCTGTGGATTATCTATGATAATTTTTTAAGCCATGGTTTAAACACTTGTTTTTTCCATGAAAAGTTCTCACGGTCACACGCTATACTGTAGGTTGTGACACTCTGAGAACTGTCAAGACATTAGCAAACCATGCAAACAACAGATAAAAATTACTGGCATGCATGAGGTGGGGCAAACGAATACAAGGTATGGAAGAAATCCACTAACAGGATGATAAATCATTTAGCTCTGAAACAGAAGCAGACTTGCCAGAGCAGGAGGAATGTCAAGGGCAAGAAATCAAAGATAGGTTGTCAACAAAGCCATTACTGTGATCATCATCATATTACTATGAGTGGGCAGAGAATGTCTGTAGGGCTAATGGTTGCTATACAGAAAAAAGAACAAGGAAAACTTCAAGGAATACTTTTGGTTAAACCCATTAACTACTTTATTAAGACCATGCTAACTGTTAGGCAGATACAATTCTGCATTTTGACATTAATGTTAACTTGGAAAATAAATTGCATTGGGTTGTATAGAAAAAAAATAATGCTCCGTTCCTACAGGAAAGGCAAAAAGCTAGTGCCAATTTCTTGGAGGAATATTTACATAGTTATTAAAGCTTCTCCCTGGGATTTCATCCCTGGGGTGGGGGCAGGATTACAAAAAAGCTGCTGAAGGTACTACATTCAGTTAAAGCAGGATGTTAGATTAGTCAAGACCTGATAGAATACCACTACTGGGAAGACATGTACTAGAAATCCCTCTTCATGTAACACGCAATCCCATCTACAAAAGAACCGCTACACATCATCCCTCCACACCTTCCCAGATGCTTACAAAAGTCTGTCCTGAAAGTGCAAAAAGCAATGATGTGCCAAGTTGCTCCCGAATCCCTTGTAATTTCTGGAGTTCCAATCATGGTCTGAAGATTTGGGTCTTCATATTGAAAATTATATGGAGATGTAATAACAATGTAAACAGACTGCAAAATGGAAGATCTGGATTGTATCCTTTTAAAGACTTGAGACTTCTCCAAGTCCAAGAGGTCCTTCAAACCCTCTTACAAGGACCTTTTATTCCCAGAAGGTTGGTAATTTTATCTGATTTTTCCAGCAACTGTAACTTTAATCAGAAGTTATGCTAAAATTGATGACTACAGTGAGTCCTCCAGGAATTCAGTGCAGTGAGGGAGCAAACTGTAGAGACTCAGTGAAAGTGAAACTACTGCTATAGGCAAAAAAATGCAGTTGACAGAGACTTTAATAAAATTGCACTAAAATGTGCATACGATCAGCTGTAGCAGCTTCATTGAAGAATGTTACTTCATTAAGATAGCATAACTCAATCAAATCCATTAGTGTGTCACTGAAACTTGCAACACTGGGAATGGTAGGCCAGCAGATTTGAATCTTGGTCAGAAAAAAAGCAAGATTTTAAAATATTCCTTTTTCACATCAAGATGATGAGATTTTTTTTTTTGGTGTTTTGGTTTTTTTCTCTTATTATAAATGAAACCTAGAGTGATGTCCTTCCTTACAGGATAACCAATAACTTGTTGCCAAGCATGAGACTAGAATGTGGAGTTGCTGGTTGAAGACCCTGGTCTAAATTAGGCAGAGCAGAGATTTGAGCTTGCATTTTCCATACAAATGCAACATAAACCCAAGTAATCGGCATTTCTGGGGCCATAATCTTTACCTTTTTTTCCTGCATAGAAATTCCTTTTCAGTCCCAATAAATTTCTTACAATTAGAGTTTCATGCATTTGGTATATAGAACTGATATTTCTGACAAAACAAGGAAAATACCATTTAATTTCTAGCCAGTTCTCCTGTGAAAACATCATCTGTTCAAAAAGAGAAAAAGAGTTCGGAAGAAAAGAAAGTGTTAAATGCTACACAGAAGACAGTTTTGCCTATATTGAGAGACTGAAAGACTGTATAAAGGGAAATTATTTCAGTGATGATTAAAAGGTGTTCATTCTACAACAAGATGTGGTGGGAGTTAGAACTATGCTCATCTGTGAAGTTTATCATCTTCCAGCAAACAAAAAGACAAGTTGTTTGCTCAGATTGTAAAATTTCTACAAAGTCACCATATCAACACCCATGGGTGAGTGCAGAGCTTTTTTTTTTTTTTTTCCTTCCTTTTTTTGGTAGAGGTAGAACTAAAAGACAAACTAAAGCACTCCTGAACATGTAGCTAGGTTAATGCAATTAAAGGGAACCTTCCAGTTTTACAAGGGCTTGTTGTATTACGGATCTGGTCCACATGCCATAAGCAAAATGAACGATTTGTGAATGGTTATTGTCTAAGCCACAGCTGATCCCAAGCCATAACTAAGAATAGCTTTTTCAGCAGAAACTAATATTAGAAATGCTAGGAAATAGCGACAGATCATGAAATCACGAAAACTTTGCAATAAGTAAAATGGGACCAAGAAGAAAGCACTAGATTCATAAACCTCTGTAACAGCATGGAATACACTGAGAATTAGCTAGCATCTTTACAACTATTTAATTTAGAGGATAATAAATAAAGGAACTTGGGAATCCTTTAAAAGACAGATGGAGAAATATTTTAAAAGGAACACAAATTGGAGACTCCTGTTTCTGTGATTTGCTAACATCATCATCCCAGTCTACAAAAACAGTAGAGCTATAGAAACTATTTAATATTTTCAAAAACATAAATGGGAGAAGTTTTCCTCCCCTGTGTACTAATACATTATAAAACTGCATAAAACTCTAAATAACATGTGCTAAATTTTTATGTCGTGAAATGGCCTGTATTTTCCCATAAAGAACAGCCAAAAGGGATTTGGTTGATCTGTCCAAGCATATGCCTAATTTTAAACTCCACACGCCCCCACCCCTAGCAATTTGCTGCAATTTTGGAAAAGGATGATATTACCGTTTTACTGTGTGAAAACAAGATTTGTGCCAGAAGAGGGAACAAGGCTACACTTTTTACAAACCTTCTCCGTGTCAGAGAATACACAGAAAAGGATTTACCACAGAATAAGGTACCAGTGTTTGGAATATCATCTGCAGCTGTTGTTTGGCAAACTACATGGGCTAGGTTACGCAAAGCATTTTGGGTAGCTTTATAGCTAACTAGCTAGCTATATAGCAATAATACATTTATTACTGAAGCCTATGATAAATAGTGACTTGTGTACCTCCCTAAGGTATTTGCACACTTCTCTGGGGGTCATCTTAAAATAAATAAGGAAAATATATATTCATCCCTAAAGATCTAACTATGCATTCTGGTCATTGATAAATATGGAAAACAATTTACACAGATTACAGATTAAGAATTTTGAACATCAGTCCAAAGACAGGGTTTCCAGATATGGTAGCACAACTTTGGAGACAATGCTTTTTGGTTCTTTCTTTTACTCTTTGAGTTTAAAAAAATAACAACTAAGATAAAAGTATCTATTTCCTGTCAGAATGACCACTAGAAATATTAGGAATACAGAAGTAAGTAGGTGACAACTGGTTACATCATAAACACAAATGAAATTCAACAAGGCTAAAGAGAATCTCTGTCAGAAATTGATAGATACGAGTGTACCAATATCTGTTTCTTTACATAGAGATAACAGTCACACACGTTGTCGTGTGTGGCACTGGAATGACATTTGAGATACATACAGTCTGAAAATTACACAAAGGCTAATTTGGAACTGTAAAAATTCAAATTCTATCCCTAAACATCCAAAATTTTTTTGTGGCAAAAGGATTGATACACCAACAGAAGACATGAAAGCCACATTACTCAACACAATGCATCCCTGATATACTCTATTTCATCACTTTAAGCATTTAACAGTCCAATGGGAATCTGTGTATATAATAAGCCTGATATGGTTCATGTCTGATTGTGGTGGATGCACATCCTGTATCACCTGAAGGACCCTGAGAATTCTGGGGTTTTCTGCTCAAGTGGTGGACCTGTTAAGGGCTGCTTTTAAGGATGGGATACCGGACAAATAGTGCAATGGAGGGAACTCTATCCAATCTACATATGAAGTCCATCAACCATTTGTCAGAAGAAAAAGTGGCAAACATCACATTCATTCCTTTCTACTTTTTGAAAGGAGGTTAGTGAAAACATTTGTTCAGACATTCAAGCAAGCAGCCCATCCTATGACTTCAGCAAAAGATAATTTACAACACAAGATTGCAAATTTTCTATTGGTCTATATGACAGTAGTGCATGCTGCCATAAGTCACATACTGGGAATTTTGTCTGCTCTAAACAAAGAAGTTTTGAAAAAAGTGGCCACCAATAGACAAGTACAACAGAAGTGAGGAATTACAGAGATAATTCACATAAGTCATTGTAACCTGAAATAACTACATAGTGATAACATTAGCCAGAAACAGCTATTCAAACAGAAGGTATTTAAAACAGTTTCTGTGCCTGTCTTTAACTTGATGCACTAGAACAAGTACACGTACTGAATGTAATTAGCAGTCAGAGATTCAACCTGAACAAAATAACTTGTGAAAACCCACAATTTCTGCTACAAGTGTCCTAAAATTAAAGGGCAGAGAATGCTGCTAACAAAATTACCCTGGAAAGCTTATACCTGGTTTCAAATATGGTTTTGTTGACTAAAAGCCATCTCTATAAGATCTCATTAGCATGTCTCATCTTTAATTAGTAGTATTTTGCACACAAATTATTACAGATTTTACTATAAAACATTTATATTCTGATTGTCCTTTAATATAAAAGAAGCATGTAGTGCCTAAGAGTTGAGTATCACTGAATACTTTAAAGTCCTTCAGTGGGACTCTGCCCTTTGTAGCCACCAGAACAATGCCAGCATGCATAAATCTTGCCAACATGCCCAGATATGTCTGGAAGCTGCAGGTTGTAGAAACCTGTGGCCAACCTCCCAGTGACAGCAGCCTTCTCTAATTTTCCCTAGTAATTGCTTGTCAGCCCTTCTCCTCCACTCTGAGGAAAAGGTGTTAGCAAGATGTGGAAGTTAGAGAAGCCAGCAGATCTTCCCCTAAGAACCTTAACTGGTTTCCACAGGAATGCAGGGAGCTATAAGAGCTGCTCATTTGGGTCCACTCCCTTGATTTTTCCCTTGGATCTGAGAGCAGACGAGATAAAATGGTGAAGGGAAACTGCAGAGTGATTCTGTTGCTGTCCTTATCTACCACTTGTCCCTAAGTCTCAGCAAGGGAGATGGTGATCTCCTGGAACTGGGGCTACCCCACAGTGGACAGGGTGATAGGCAATTGCTTGGAGACACGATATAACGACTGGATGAAAGCTTGCCTAAGGAGGTTCAGAGCAACACTGTAACCCCATCTACATTCTCAAGAGAAAGAGGAGTTCAGAAATCCAAAGGCAGACCCAAACCTACAATGTAAGCCTTAAAAACAAACAAAAAAATATTTCTGAGAATGGCATGCTTGGCACCGTCAGTACTTCCATCATCTGTCTGCAAATCATCTGTTCACGCATGTATCTCCCATAGGTTTAGCATGATACAGAAAACTAAGACACAACAATGTAATGAGACCAATTAAAAGGTGGAATTCAATGAGAGAGCTGTAATGAATAGAGGCAAAGGCATACACAATATGAAAGAGAATGCTCCAAAAGTACAGCAACACCAAGAAGAACAGTAAAATCTAGTATTGTCAATCATCTAAGCTCTGTTATTTTACTTTGTTGTTCCAAATCCATGCAATACTCATCTGAAATAATTTTTTGAGGGTTTAAAGATTTTGTGGAAAGAACATTTGCCTGGTTCTCTTTCCTTTTTCTTCTTCTTTGCCTGTTTGGCTGTAACACAACTCATGTGCCATTATCCTATTTTTCAGAAGCGCCACAAGGGACTCTTGCCCTAGTATGCTAGGATTGGATTTACCAACGGCAAATCATGCTTAACTAGCCTGATTGCCTTCTATGAGAGGACAACTGGCTAGATAGACAAGGGGAGGGAAGTGGATGTTGTATACTTGGGCATGAGCAAGGCTTTTGATACTGTGTCCCATGACATCCTCATTGGCAAACTCAAGACCTGTGGACTTGATGCTTGGACAGTGAGGTGGATTGAGAACTGGCTGAATGGCAGAGCTCAGAGGGTTGTCACTGGTGGTGTGGAATCAAGTTGGAGGCCTGTATCTAGCGATGTCTCGCAGGGGTCAATACTGGGTCCAGTGTTCAACCTATTCATCAGTGACTTAGATGGAGAAACAGAGTGCCTCCTCAGCAAATTTGCTGATTATACTAAACTGAGAGGAGTGTCAGATATGCCAGATGGCTGCACTGCTATTCAGAGGGACCTCAACAGGCTGAAGATACGGGCAGAGAGGAACCTCATGAGGTTTAACAAGGGAAAGTGCAAGGTCCTGCATATGGGAAGGAATAACCCCATGCACAAGTACAGGTTGGGGGCTGACCACCTGGAAAGCAGCTCTGTGGAGAAGGACCTTGGAGTCCTGGTGGACAACAAGTTAAATACAAGCCAGCGGTGTGGTCTTGTGGCCAGGGAGGCTAATGGTATCCTGGGTTGTATTAGGAAGAGCGTTGCCAACAGGTTTAGAGTGGTGATCCCCCCACTCTCTTCAGCCCTGGTGAGGTCCCACCTGGAGTATCGTGTCCAGTTCTGGGCTCCCCGGTACAGGAAGGACATGGAACTCCTGGAGCATGTCCAGCAAAGGGCAACTAAGATGATTAAAGGACTGGAGCATCTTTCATATGAGGAAAGGCTGAGGGAGCTGGGCCTGTTCAGCCTGGAGAAAAGACAGCTCAGAGGGGATCTGATTAATTTTCATAAATATCTAAAGGGAGAGGGTCTAGAGGACAGGGTCAGACTCTTCTCATTGCCATTCAACATTAGGACAAGAAGCAACAGGCAGAAACTGCAGCGTAGGAAGTTCCACCTGAACATAAGGAAGAACTTCTTTACTGTGAGGGTGACTGAGCACTGGAACAGGTTGCCCAGAGAGGTTGTAGAATCTCCCTCCATGGAGGTATTCAAAAAACTGTCTGGACAAAATCCTGGTTCATGTGCTCTAGGAGTCCCTGCTTGATCAGGGTGGTTGGACTAGATGATCTCCTGAGGTCCCTTCCAACCTCAACCATTCTGTGATTCTGTGAAGATTTTATCTGTGATACTGCAATTATGTTTCTACAGGCTTCAAAAGAAATTACAGCTGTATTTACACTCTTTTCTAAGAAAAGTCTTAAAAAAAAAAAATCCCACCTTTGCTATTACCAAGGTTACTGAGTTGGCAGTGGTAACAGTGAGAAAAGGCTTCAACAGCTTGCTTTATTTAAACCCCTGCATCAGTAAAACTTCCTCAGCATGTAATTGATAATTGTTCCCCAGCAGTGTTGTGGAGCAGAACCGATTACAAAGGGGATTAAACATCCAGAAACTCTCTGAAGAGTGTCTCTGAGGTCTTCTCTTCAGTCTCTTTGCTGCAAAGATGATATTAACAGTGATGGGTTTTAAATTTAGATTATTTTTATAGATAATAGTTCCTGATATGAGCAGCATCTAAGACCCTACTGGAACCCCTTCAGAAAAGTGTCCGGCTTCTGTACAATGCCTGATGCAGCTGCAGTTCAGGAACGTAGCTGAGTATAGCATAGCTTGCTGGTTACAGCCAGAACGAAAGTAGTCACAGAGCAATAGATCACTCTTATGGACTAAGCATGGACCTCATTCAGGTCCTTCCCAAACTGCTCCCCCAGCTCTGCATTCTGGTTCCAGTTCTTTGGGCCAAGTAATTTTACCACCTCGTAGTTAAATCAGTTCTGTAATTAGCAAAAAGAAAATTTTTATATTGATCAGTTAATATAAGAGCTTACTATTATTTTTTAACTTTTGTTTTTTTAGTTAAGTATGTGTACAATTCTATTTTATCTGAAGGTGAGCTTTTTATGGTTGGGTTTTTTTTTTTTGCTTTTATATCACAGTCCGTATTAGGAAGGGAATTAAGCTTAGTGATGAGTCAAACTGGATTGATCACTGAAGTTCCTTAAATTCTATTATGTGTAAGAAAAGCAAACAATCTTCTTTACTGGTTATGAACCATGCACCCTGTAAAACTGCTTGAAGAACTGCTAAGACATCCACATTGGTAAAATAATCAGTCGAGATCATTCTTATTACTGTTTAATTTATAAGTGTAGGCTAGACAGCTACTTGAAAAAATTTACAAACTACTTGGTCAAGTGGTGACTCAATGTTTTTCTTACACTTGAAGAGAGAATGGGAGATAAAGGGGAAAAGATAGTGCTAAAAATTAATACATTTCGTCATGATAATTTTATATTCAGCAGAAACATTATAGTTGTGGGCTTCTCTTAGGCTATTTTTTGACCAGAACCAAGGAGTAGTTCATCCTTACTGACCCAAGATAGTTATGTGCAGATGGAAGCCTCTGTGACCAGACAAAAACTATTCTGTAACTAACTGCATTTGTTTGCATGTGTTGAACCTAGCTACACACCAACAATGCTACTTAAGGAAATTTAAGCTCCATTATAGCCAATTGGATGCAATAATGCTCATAAGTTAACCTCACTCTCAACTTCAGTACAGTAAAGTAGATCAGCTGAGAATTTGGCCCACTACTTGGCATGTATGATGTGAAATCATCCAAAAGAACACAGAAAAAAACATTCCCACCGGCCATAATAAAACATTTTAGTCAACTGATTTCTAGGTGAGCTGGATCTGAAGGTCCCAGAATATGACAGAACACCAGGCAACCCAGTTGTGTCTGCCATTCAGCCTTTGTTGCACTTACCTCTGCCAAATGCAAGATTTTGGAAGACAATCTGGTTGTGATAAGCACAGTAGTAAATCACTGTAATGGAGTTCCAGAAAGGGAAAAGAAAGAAGGTATCATATATTTAATGCACAGTTTTACACCAATTCATCTGAAGCCATAGAGCATAATATTATTTTAAAAGTTTAGCTAAAAAAAAAAGTATGAAAGTTTGAAATTTATAGAGACATACAGAAACCACTTATTCATCACATGAATAAATATGGGGGTTTTTGTTTTGTTTTTATTTTTTTACCAGAGGAAACTTAAAGCCTTAAAAGAAGGAAATATCAACAGGACACTATTACTGAAGCTGACAATGCCAAACATATTCTCCTCTTGGGCATTTTACTTGATACCTCTAAAAGTCAAATGCCAATATGAGACAAACTTCTATCCTTCCTGCACAACAGATATGTCTGAAAAACTGATGAAGCCTGGAGCAGTAAATGAATGGAAGCAGCTCCTGTGTCAGCTAATACTCTTTTGCACAGCATTACCAAACTAGCTGGAGAGTATTGAGCAACTGCTCTCACATCTCAAGAAAAACATTTAAGTTGGTAAATCAAAAAGCACCTGTTGTACTTCCTATGAATTTCTATGTGTTTGGGAGAAATCAGTGAGGAGGTGTAGAGACAGGATCTGTGACATTTCAGGAAGTAAGGAAAGCTTTTTCTCTTCTGCTAGATTGAGGTGACATGGTCAACGACATCCCAGCCACAGGGTCTTAAACTAACAAGGAAGAGCAAATGTAGCTAACGGTTAATGACTTTGCATATGTTTTATACACTACTTGGGTTGTGTGCATGTGAGCGATCCCTTCACTGGCATGAGTCCTTGCAAGAATGGGACACAGACAGACTGTTTGACAGACAGCACAAGAAATTTTAATTCAACTTTAAAATAAGACAAATCATTTTTTTTCTCCCTTGTATTCTAACTTGTCTTTCAAAGATCTTTTTATTACACTTTGGAAGATTTCTGAAAGGAATGTGACTATTTCTTGCTCACCAGAAATTTTTGTGCCTTAAGTAATTTCTTTTAAAATCAACAGGAAGCAGTATAGCTGCATACATGTTGAGAGCTGTGTTTAGTTTATCATAATCTTTTTTTTTTTTCCAAGGCATCTTTACTTAGAGAATGATTATGCATTTAATGACATTTCATACTGTCTTTCTTAATCAAGAATATATTTCCTCCCTTGGAATATGTGCTTGCTTTCTTGATCCCAATGTGAAGCGTGGGCACAACTGCTACATCAGTATCATTTTTTATAGCAAAAAGCTCAGTGCCCAGCAGTACACTGTTGGTATTTTTTTCTTCAGAAGCATGAGACAATAGAGAAGAGGCAGAAAAGTCTACAAAAACAAATGTTGAAATCAATGGGGAAATGGATGCTTCAATATAGCAATTTAAAGCCAATATTTGCGGGATGGCAATGTGCCACTGATTTATATAATCTGATTTCCAAGTCAAAAGAAAGTAAGTAAAATACTTTACTCATAGGATCACAGAGCAACTAAAGTTCCTTTAACCTTTCTCCGTATGTCAAGTGCTCCAATCCTCTAATGCTCTCAGTAGTTTTCCTTTGGACCCTCTCCAGTTATTCAACATCTCTCCTGAACTGCAGGGACCAAAACTAGACACCACAGTCTAGTGTGGCCTAAAAAGTGTTGAGGAGGCTGCAACAAGCACATCCCTTAATCCACTGGCTGTACTCTTGCTAGTACCGCCCAGGGCATGTTTTGCATTCATGGCTACAATGGCACACTGCTGGCTGGTGCTCAACTTACTGCCTTCTAGGACTCCCTTTTCAGCAGAGATGCCTCAAGCACCAAGACCCCAGCCTGTTCAGCTACTTGCAATTATTCCGTCCCAGGTGCAGGACTTTACATTTATCTTTGCTATTGCTCATACACTTTTTGTTAGCTGGAATATTCCAGCTGCTGAGTGGTGACTGAATTCAGTCTCTCTGAATGGTGGCTATTCCTTCAAGAGTATCTACTTTTTCCTCGAGATTTGGTTATCATGCACCAACTTGGTGAGGGTACATCCAGTCCCATCATCCAGGTCTTTTATAAAGATGCTGTATAGTATTGAACATAATATTGTTCCCTGGGGAACTGCTTGTGACCAGCTGCCAATTCAGCTTTGGGCCAGTATCACACCCTTTAAGTTCTGCAGTTTAGTAGCTTTCCACTCATCCTATGGTCCATGGAACAAATCCTCATAGAAACTATGCTAAAACACATGGAGGACAGGAAGGTGATTCAAGATAGCCAGCACAGCTTTACTAGGGGCAGGTCCTGCCTGTCCAACCTAGTGGCTTTCTACAATGGAGTAACTGCATCAGTAGACAAGGGAAGAGCTATGGATGTCATCTCTCTGGATTTCTGCAAGGCCTTTGACACAGACCCCACAGCATCCTTCTCTCTAAACTCGAGAGATATGGATTTGATGGGTGGACTGTTCAGTGGATAAGAAATTGGCTGGATGGTCACATCCAGAGAGCAGTGGTCAATGGCTCAAGGTCCGGATGGAAGGCGGTGACAAGTGGTGACTCTCAAGGGTCCATACTAGGACCAGTGCTGTTTAATATCTTCATTAATGATATTGACAGTGGGACTGAGTGCACCCTCAGCAAGTTCGCTGACAATACCAAGCTGGGTGGTGCAGTCAACATGCCAGAGGGAAGGATGCTATCCAGAGGGACCTGGACAGGCTGGAGAAGTGAGCCCAGGTGAACCTCATAAGGTTCAACAAGGCCAAGCGCAGGGTCCTGCACCTGGGTCAGGACAGTTCTCATTATCAATACAGGCTAGGAGATGACATGCTGGAAAGCAGCCCTGAGGGAAATGACTTGGGGGTAGTAGTGGATGAAAAGATGGACATGAGCCACCAATGCACATCTGCAGCCCAGAAGGCCAACTGCATCCTGGGCTGCATCAAGAGAAGTGTGGCCAGCAGACCGAGAGAGAAGATTTTGCCCCTCTACTCTGCTCTGGTGACCTCACCTGGAATACTACAAAATACTGCCAGTTTTGGAGCCCTCAACACAGGAAGGATGTGTACCTGTTGGAGCATGTCCAGAGGAGGGCCACAAAAGTGATCAAAGGCTGGAGCACCTCTCCTATGAAGACAGGCTGAGAGACTTGGGGTTGTTCAGCCTGGTGAAGAGAAGGCTCTGGGGGGACCTTATAGAGGCCTTCCAGTACCTGAAGGAGCCTGTAAGAAAGCTAGAGAACTGTTCACAAGGGCATGTAGCAATAGAATGAGGGGTAATGGTTTTAAACTAGAAAAAAGTAGATTTTGGTTGGGTATTAGGAAAAAGTTTTTCAGTATGAGGGTGGTGGATCATTGGAGCAGGTTGCCCAGAGAGGTAGTAGAGGCCTCGTCCCTGGAGATACTCAAGGCCAGGCTTGATGGGGCTCTGAGCAACCTGCTCTAGTAAAGATGTCCCTGCTTACTGCAGGGGGTTTGGACTAGATGACCTTTGAAGGTCCCTTCCAGCCCAGTACATTCTCTGTTATACCTTGCTACAATCGAGGTTATGTCAAGGTTGTTAGTGCTGCCCCATTGTTCGATACCTGGCAGTCAATTATTTACCCTTGTTAGGGTTGTCTTGTCTGGCAACCAGTAGCAGTGCTGTCTTTGGATTAGTGCGCCCACATGCTGTGCATTGTCTTACCTATTTTATTGCAATTGTAAAGTAAACAAAGCAAAGAAAGAAGATCCACAGAATTTTTTTTTTATTCCTTTCCAAAATGTGGTCCTCTAAGATATCCTTTTTTCCCATTGTTTAATTTTTCAATGGGCAGTCTCAGAGGCCTCTGGGGGTCAAGGCTTTGTCTTAGAAGGAAGCTGGAATGGAAACTGTGAGAAAATTCTCAGTTGCAAAGTAAAGCAAAGGATTTGGGCCTTTTGCCAGTTCCGTGTGGGTATGATCATTTCAAGGCAGTTTGCCATGTATTTCTGTATAATTTTGTAGCAACAAAAATAGTTTTTGCAGTAAAAAACCTGAAGAATTTACTTTAAATAGCTTCTCCAAGTCAAGAAAAGAATAAATAAGGCAACACTCAGAAAAGTAAATTTATCCTCACAGACATCAAATCCTTGAACCACCATGTTTCTCATTTGGCTGGGCTTCCTGAGCTGCATTTTTCACTGCTGAGCTAACTGCTCTTCAGATCTTGCTGTTAACATGCTTTATGCTCACAGACCTCTAAACAAAGAAGCAACCATTAGGTCTTGCAGTATAAAAGCAAATCCTTAGTCCCTCTTGAAAATTGTTAATGTCTGTAGTAAAACAGGCAGTCACAGCCAATATCAAGAACCAGTGTGGAAAATTTTCATTCCTTTGTTTCATTCCTTTTTGCAAGTATCTCTCCATATTCTCATGTTTTACAACTTTTGCCCCATGAGGCTGGAAAGAGTTTATCACAAAGACGTGCTCCACCTCACTTCAGCTCCGCTTTTACATGGGCAAATGCACAATAAAGCAACAAAGACAGTAATGTGTTGCATTTTCTTTTTAAGGTACAGAGTAGAATCTTTCAGTCTATCTCATCTTGATATAAAGCCTATCAAGTTTTATGTTTTTTCCAGATCTGTCTTGTTTAACATCCCATGGCATCAACTACCATACTACACATGCTCAAATACAGCCTGGTATGATGACTGCATACAGTGCAGCTGAAGTAGGATCTGCATAGTAGCATCCTTTCTTATTTCATACGTCAACTTGCTTGAAAAGTTCGCAGAGAACAGGTAATGGTGCAAGCTGTGTCACTTTCATTGCACCAGCACATCTTAGCCAATCCATATTCAAGGGCAAAATTCATGCTGATGTAAAGAATCAAGCCTGTACACACAGGTTCATCTTTAACTAGTCCCATCTGACTAACATGTCCAGTATAAAATCTGGGGTTAACTTTTTAGGGATGGATTCCTCTTTGCTTTTATTTGAATGTCAAGGTCTATTAAAATTTGATAACTGGTCTCCCTGACAACAATTCCACCAAGGTGTCTGTATTTTTACTTTGTCCCTTTGTACATGAGGGAGGATCAGACCCCTTTGAGTCAGTCATATGCTCAGAAAATGGTCAGAGTAAGACCATATTCCACAATAATTCTAATCATCCACCTCTGCAGCAGCTTCAATTAAATTACTCTGTCATTTTTCATGTTCATGGAAGAATCTGAGCCTATGAAACTTGCTCTTGAGTATTGCCCTAATTTCAGCACAGGCACACATGTGCCAAGAACGACAGACAAAAAATGCACAGAAAACCCAAAGTTTTCCTACACCCTTTGAAATACTATTTCTTGTGAGGCATAACAGGTTTTCTATCAGTGCAGCCTGTGAGGTGCTGTTGAGATGGAAATGACACCCTCAGCTTGTCACACTACTTCCACAATGCTAACAGCAGAACCCACAGTATATTGCTCCTTTGGATACTGTTCATTGCATGTCCTGTTTTCTTTGGGTGAAGAATGGGCACTGCATTGTAGGTTGCTAAGTTCTGTTTTTAATAAAATGCAAGAAAATGAAATTTTCTTGCTCATTACACAAAAACTGCACAGGCAGAGGAGCACAATAATACCTGCAGGCTCCAACTCAATTAAAAATCTGTGTGTAAAGATATGGAAACATTTTCAAGGACGAAATTTTTAGTATTTCTTCCAACTCTATTTTACCTCATAAGGCAGACTAGAGATAACCAGCATTTTCTCAAGATCTCCAAATTCCACAATAGCTAAAGAGAACTCACATGAAATTCCAGGTTACCTCTGTCATGCTTCTTCTTCATAGCAGAATTAATTTGGGAATTAGAAGTAAAGCTGAGATTCTAACCAGGTATAATCCACACTAAAAAAAAAAAAAATCCCTTAAGTGTACATACTGCTGCTTTTAAGAAATGGAACTTACCCTGGTAATGCTTGTACAGACCAGCTTCACGAAAGCATTGCTGTTCACCAGTGTCTTCTCACAGACCTCTATCTTTATCACTACATGCTTCAAAATGGTAAACGTACTCTTTTACGGAGAACTTCAGGCCAGCTCAATTTATACTAATGACCACAGGGTGTGTCCACAGAAGTCTCAGCACCTGGGGCTATGCAGTACGGTGAGTGAGACAGCTCCTGTTGCTTGGGCCCTGGGCTAAGATGAGGGAAGCAGCTGAAGTCTTTTATGTCAAGTTTGGCCTTAAGAGTGCACCTGTGCCTGGATCCACACCATCAGTGCTTCTGCCACCAGTGACTGCCTCAGGCAGTCCTCACCCTTGTGAGGAAGGTTGGGGTGGGAAGAAATTAAATTCAGTCTTCATCTGACTTTGTGTTTTCCTAGTCTACAAGTCCAAGATCTACCAGGGGCCGGGGCTGGGGGGGAGGGGAGGAGGAGGAGGAGGGTGCAATGAATATTTAAATACATAACCTAAATTGGCATTTGGATATGCCAATAGGATATTCCATGCCATATAATGTCATGTTCAGTTTATTAATGAGGGTCTCTCCCTCTCTTGTTTTCTCTGGCTTTCACTTGGGCTCTTGCTCTTCTGGGATTGCAGTTTTGGTTTTGGGATTGTCAGTCCCCTGGGATCGTGCTTGGTTGGTGAGTAGTGAGCAATTGCACTGTGTATCATTGATTTGCATATTCTATTACTATTATTATTATATTTTTATTTTAATATCATTATTATTTTTATTTTATTTAAATTACTAAATTGTTCTTATCTCAATCTATGAGTCTCCTTATCCTTGCCCCCTCAATTCTCTTCTCTATCCCCTGAGGGCGGGGAGTGAGAGAACGGCTGTGTTTGGTTGCTGGTCAAGTGCCAGTGAAACCATCACAGAACACTTATTTCAAGTACCATGAAGTCAGTGGGTGGCTGGGTGCTACAACTTTATTATTTTTACAAATTAAGAAAGGGAAAAATGCTGGAGGACAAAAAAGACAAAAATATTTCTGTCAAGAATGCACAAGGAGAAGGTGAAAGGCACTATAACCAGGGACTTTTCCTTCCAGTTCTAATATTGAAAAAAAGTTAAAAGACCTTATTACAAGACAAGGAGACTGAGAAAGACTATAACAAGAAAAGAATATTGTGAGTGCATAGCAAACTGGATAAATAATTGATAATAAAAAGCAGGCTGTATCTCTCCAGAAGTTGTTTCTCACACACTGTCTTTGACTCAGTAAATCTATTAGTTCTTTCTTTTCTTTCTTAAAAGATTTCGGTTTTTTTCTACTGCTTAAGAAAAAAAATAGCTGAATGTAGGAAGGTAGGAACTAGTTAAATTTCTTTAAGCCAAAAACTTTCTTGAAAACAACAACAACAAAAACATTGCCTCTGAGAAGGCAATGTTAAAAGAAATATCAGTGACCTTTTGCAAAAGCAGGGTTAGATTAGAGTAGGATTCCACAGGAACAATGTAATAGCTGATGATTAAGGTAGTTGTCACTAAATATGTATCATTTTTGCAAAACAAAAATACACTCCATGTCCCCTCTGATATAGCAGAACATTTCTGCAAATCAAGTATGAAAGCAAAGCTGTCAAAATAAATGCAACATTGTGTTCCAGGTGCACATCTCTGAATTTACAGCTCAAGCAGAGCATCCACAGTCTAAATGAGATGCTGGAGTTTCTAGCTCTCTGAGGAACGCGATCATTGTGCCACTGATACCAAAGCTGCTCAGTTGCCCTTGGAAAATGCACTCCTTGCAAAAGATACTCAGTTGCTTCAAGTTCTGTGCAAATGAAACAGGGAACAACTAAAAGATACCAGCAAGAAGCCTGGGAAGGCTTGGGGGACCCACACATTTTGGCCATCCACAGTGTTGCTTGCTTGGGTGATGTAACACTTCCCCAGTTTTGTATTATAATTTCTAAATCTGTTTTTTGGGGAGGTTTTTGTTAATTTGTTTTACTTCATTTCCCACCAGGCTTGAGTACACAGGGCTGAGGAGAAACTGAGAAGTACATTAATCAGCTGATTCCTGTGGATTTGGTGCAAATTTTTTGTGAATCAACAAGTTCATAGGCAGAGTGCAGCCTACCCCTTATCAGGGGGATGACTTCCTAAAGAGAAGAGGAACAGGTGGTCTTCAGTATGTCTGCTAATCTTACTTTCTTCCATCTGCTGGAAGGGTATTTTCATGGGACAGAATAACCTAGTCTGGCTTATTAAGTCCTTCACAACATTTAAGGTTCACATCCTCTTACAGAGTAGAATTGATTGTATTGTTGTATTAGTGGTTTTAAAGAATATTGTTATCGAATTTGGTAGGCTTACAGCTCAAAGAGACTGCAGTGGACAAGACAATCAGTTTCTCCATGAGTAGTATTCTGATTTAAATTATTCAGTTTGACAACAATTTAGGCTGCTGCTGTGCTGAGTCCTCTAATCAATACTGTCTCGCTGCTCTCTTTATCTACTCCCATCTGCTATTTTCATCTTTTGCTCGTAGTTTTCCACTTGGATTGCAAAGTCCTTGAATCACGATCATTGTTTTGTTCTTTGTTTGTCAAGAGCCTAGAGCAGTTGAGTCCCGGTCTGTAACTAGTGTGCCCAAATGTTGCAATAAAATAAATGTGTCGCAATTACTACTGATGCTGCAGTTGTTATTTTGTCCATGACCATATAGGTGATAAATGAACGACGGTAAAGTTGTAAATTTTCCTTTTTATCACAAAATGCATCCCACACATCTGCAGAAGCTAGTCTCTCTGCCACAGCCTGTTGGAGAGACCCTGCCACTGGGCAGAAGGGTAGTTCAAGCTTAACTGAGCCTGTGCAGCTCCTATTGAGGCTGTCAGAAAGCTTTCTGGTAATGAGATGTTGGCAAAGAAATTATTTGATAAGCTTGAATTTTCATTAAAGGCATGCTACCAAAAATAACTATCCTTCATTCATTGCAATTTTGCTCCATTCTGAAGCAAAATGAATACCTCCCAGGAAGCCAGAGAGAAAAATGACAGTTATAAACCAAAACACTGTGCCACCAGCCCTTTTGTTTCTACCAAAGGAAGATTTCACCAAAGTCCCTCTAACTATGCAAGTATTCTCTCAGCTCTGTGAACTCTATTTATTAGGCAATGGTATAATATCTTTTTCTGATTCATTATTAGTAGAAGGCATTTGAGTATATTTGCCTACATATTATGAAGCAAAATTTAATCAAATTGAATTAGTGAGATGATAGTACATACCATGACACACATCTCTGCGCACGCACTCTGTAACAAAATCTTTAGAAATGTTCCTAAGCTTCTACAGTATCAAAATGACTAAGGGCCACATGTCAGCTGGGTTCTCCTATCTGATCCAAATCTAACCAAGCTCCCATCCTCACCAGCATCTATCCCCTTCCTTTCCAGGCTGGTCTGGTGCTGTGTGTTTATTTTCTCTGCTTCAAGAAAGAGCAGCAGAAGGTTCTGGAGGCACTAGCTATGGAAGCCAATAGCAGTTGTGGCCCTTAATGGTGGGATGGGGAACGTAATGGACTTCCCTGGAAAAGTAAGAAGAAGGAGCCTCACCTCAAACTCATCTCAAACTGAGCCTTTCATGTTTGGTACAGTCCTGCAGAGATCTGCCTCAGCCTCTCCTCACTGCCAAGGCAATATCTGAGGTGGATGGAGGGCGAGTAGCAAGATTATTCTTGTGAGGTTGTCAACAGTTTATTGGCAATTTTGTACTGACAAACACCTTGATGAGCTAAAGTAGCCTTCCTGGCTCACTTCAAAAATAACATCAAACAGTCACTCTGTCAGTCATCAAATAATGAGGTCAGCTAAATTAGGGAGGCCGGAAAAGGGGGATATAGCCAGGAAAGAAAGACCTTGCTAATTATCTACCCCTCCCAAAATGCCCTTGTCCCTTGTTCACAAAATTAATAGCCTGGAGATATCTGTTGTTCTAGTATTATTTTGGTGTTTTGGTAACTTACTGTAAGGATCATTATGGCCAAGGCATAGTCTGGAAGAATAATTGCCTCAGTATACGGATGTTTTTCACCTCTTTTCCATATATATAACTGAAAGCTAAGGTAAATATTGGTCAGCACCTATACCCTTTGAGATATTACACACTCAAGATCCATGCTTCTATTAGCAAGAGTGGGTACACTTGTGTGTTCCTATATTTTAAGCCCCCTTAGGAGAAGCACAGTGTGTGTTCTCTATTCCCTAAGGAAATCCAGACAAGGTCCTTTATATAGGAAGCTCTTTTTTCCCTATAAAATGTACAAAGGTTACTAGATATATCAAAATTAGTTCTTTTCTCTCTAATATAAAAGTAATTACTTCTTCATGCAGCAAAAGTCCATCGTATTCTTGCAGATGGTTTTGTCAGTGGAGTCATGTCAGTCCCTTATTGCCAAGTTAGAGCCCACTTGTGAGTTAATGATGCATTTGGGGGTTTGATACTCTAGTGACAGAAGGAACTGTAATGAATCTCACTGAACTTCACTTCAGGGCATGAACCTGATATTCAATGGGTTGGAAAAAGTCACCTTCAAGGCTGTCAAACTATGACACTACATTTTGTTCCTTCTGATGCCATACACTGTCTTTTTTCTTACCCTAGCTATTCAAGATGCTGTTTCACTTCAGCCTGTATCATTGAAATGTATCAGTCTATCAAAAGCTGAACAACCAACACGTGTAGCACTAATTGTTTCCAGATTCTGGCTCAGAATATTAGTCTAAAAATATTCCTGTAAGAGAGGAGTCTTAATGGACTAAACATGGCCATGCAATAGATTACAAAATGCCGTTTTTTCTGCAACTGCAGAAAGATTTAGGGGAAGCCAAGGAATATACCTTGTTCTTTGATTCAGGCTGGTCAGTCTTATTTGTGGCTTCCTGGAACAGGTTTAGAAGCAATGAAAGAAACTGCATTATTTTTCTGTACCTCGGTCTTTAAGCTACAGAATGCAGTTTCAGGATGTATTGGCACAAATGTGTTTTTATTGGTTCCTGTAAGCTATAATGTATCCAAGATGTGACTGCAGCAATCTGAAAAACAATTAGCATCTGTAAAGCAGTCTGAGACCATGAGATTACTTCACAAAATGAAGATTTAACATGCAGCTTCCCCAGAAATTAGTTGTGTTCGGGTCTGGCTTTTCTATTCTTTTCTTCCATTATTGATCCCTTCAAGCAGAAGGAAACGGTGAGTTATCTGATTAAAATGTGTGCAAAAGTGTAGGGAAATCCTGCACAGCTGCTAATGCCACCTGATTTGATCATGGAAGTACATTCAGCTGGGTGCTAGTCAGAGCTTCTGGGTGATTTTAATAGCTGGTTAAATAATTTAAGAAAAATCCAAGGTAATGCAAAAGCAAAAACAGACTTATAGTGCCATTTTTTAAAGAGATGACAAAGTTTAAATGATAAAACAAGTAAATAGTTGTCTAGTTTGTAGAAGTGTCATAGCATACATACTGCAGGGAATATGGATTTATTTTTTTTTACAAAGCTGGAGTTATTTCTATTTGTGAAATACTGAAGTTTAATAGATTCCATTGAAATATTTCTCTAGCTAGTCAAGTTGAGCTGGTGATGTGCTTACAAAGGTTCTGAAAGCATAGGCAAGCACCTCAGCACTAACTATTCAGCCTAAAACAAATCTGAAAGCTATTTAATTCTCCTAGTGTGTTTTGATCCAGAGAAGGTAACACAATCTGCAAAAGGCTTGTGTAAGCTTGATTATATATTTGGTAGTGCATTTGCCAAATGGTGGCAAATGCAAAAACTGTTATTTTTAATTTGCAGGCTCATGACAGGAAAATATTGAAAGGGAAATATAGGTGAAACTACCTAACACATCTAGATGGGTTAAAATTTCAACACAACATTATTTCAAAACAGATTTAGAACTTGTTATATATTTCTCTGAAAACAGAGCAAGTTTATAATCTTTTTCACATTCATTTTACAGTGAAACCAATATGGGGTGGGAGGTTATTGTTGTTATAATGTGCACACAGCAGATTGCAATCAGAATTCAATCCCATTGCACATGACGCAAATTTTGCTCCTTTTCTTGTCGGCACAGTGAGAGTAGTCCCGAGGCATTTTGCCTTCTAGTGGTACTTAGTATAGAATACTTCTGTATAGGGGAAACATGTGGGAACAACTCAGCTGTTTCTGTATTCTGAGCAGGAAAAGAAACATTTTATCTCTTTTGGAATGAAAGAGAGGGCATGGTGGATTATTAACAGCACACATCAAATTCTTCCCCTGACAGTACCAAATGCAAGACATGCATGAAAAAATACCACACTTTCAGACATTTCAGAGTACTCAAAATCCCCTGTCCCTGCCTCTATGAATGCACTGTTATTTTGTTGAATGAGTACAAAGACTTATGGCTCACATACTGCTTAATGGCCTCTATAGGATATGCTATTTCAAGGACACATAACGCTTTATGAATTAGAGGTTAGAATTCTTCACATACCTCTTCGGTACGGGGCCTAATTCTTCACTGTTTGTCAACAATCGGTCTCCAAGTCCTCCCACTGTTGATCTAAATACTCCCAGAGTGTCCATAAAGCCACAGGCAGACATTCATTTTCCAAACCGCTTGCCAGCTGAAAACATTACTGCTCCTTTGCTGTTTGTCTCTGACCTCTGTCAGAGGTTATCCTCGCAGCATTGCCAGTAAAGAAGAGATCGTACAAGAGATCTCTAATCTATTCCAGGCAAAATCAGAGTTGACTTCATTAAATTGAGTATGAGCTAGGGCAGATGACCTCATTTGAGACTGATTTGGAAATGCTCGTACCATACTGTCGAGCAGCAGGTCTGTGAGGATTGTACCTCCAGCTGGAGGACAGTGGTGGATAGTGGGTGTGAGGTCTCAGCCCAGCATTGCTAGACATAGATGGTCCATCAAGGCCCCCAGGAAGGCAGAGAGGAGTAGTGGCTAGGGGCAGGAATGGTCACAAAATGCTCTGATATGCCCATATCAAAGGATATTTAATTCTTCCCATATAGTGATACCAGAGTTCTCTTGGTACTGAAATAATATCTGAAAAATATAACTCCAGCTTCCCTTTTCAGCTGTCCCATGCTGTGATAGAAAAGACAAGCAGTGGACAGTTCTGGGTTTTTTTTTTTGCTTGGTTCTTAAACACAGAGGTGGTTAAGAGTTCACAAATGATTACCAGATGAAGATTGTTTGTCAGACTTTTACAAGCAATTTGGAAAAATAAATGCACTTATTCCCTTGTGTGTTTCGGAATAATTTACATAAAAGGAAAAAGAGGAAAGTGAGTGAATAAATTGCTTGTTGAGGGTTATCATTTCGTGTTACTGATGGATACTATTAAAATGGAGGGGGGAATGGGTACTTGTAAAAGGGAGTTTTGAAACAAACAGAGATCAGTGTGATGAATAGTATGAGCTCATGATCCAGTTAGACAATTTCTAGAACTTCTGTTTGAAGAAGAGCACAAGAGGGAAGGCTGTTATGGAAAATATTTCTTTCTAGTGCCCTCTAGACATTAGCTTGGTGGTTATGTTTACATTTGCTATTTCAGATTGAGATCATATGACAGACATTACCAGATAACAAATAAAGAACAAATACAGTGATAGAATGAACAACATCTGTGTATATAAATACATTTTTAGTATGGTGAGTTTTTACAAAGCACTCCCAACTTCTATTAATCACCAATTACATTTTGCAAACACAAATCTAAAGGTGAAAACATTTATGAATTGGTATAAGCCAAGTTTGTAACTGTACTGACTTTGTTTAAAAAAGGTTGCTTGTCTCTTTTTCCATTGATCAAAAACCTATTTGAAAGAAATTGCTGAAACAGAATAATGCAGCTATTACGTTCTTTTAAAATACTGAAAGTGCCAGAGAGACAGGAAAAGTTGCTGTCTTTCAGAAAGATTCATACACATTCATTCTGAGTTTCTTTTTTTCCTTTTTTCCCCCTTACTATATTCTATGTAGAGTAAAATATTTTTTGTGTTACAAAGCTTATCTTTTTCATGTCAGCTTATACTGTGCTATATTGCAAAATGCAGTCAGGTTTCAGATTGAAATTGAAGTGGTTTTAGAAAAAACAGCAAATTTACCTGCCCTTTGAGGTTCTTAATAACATTAGAAATGTACATGCATCACAGCAAGGTCTTGGAAGAGTGATTTTGTTAAAAGACAGTCATCAAATAAAGTATGGATTTTCAACAATCAAAGGATGAAAGTGCACTTACCCTTTGTGGCAGAGTTTGCATATAATGACAAATTTCATCTCAAAGGGCTTGATCTGGCTGCCACTGAAATCAAAGGCAAAACTTCCATATACTTTGGTGAAGAAAGGAACAGGTCAAAAATGTTGCATACTGACAAAGCACCGTTTTCTGCAGATTTAGTATGGTCTGGTTTTTTGCATATTTTTAGTATCTAGTAGTTGAGTTGAGACTGGAGTGGAAAGTTTATTGGATTCCAGATCTTAACTTCTCTATGGTTCTGTAAATGTGAAAATCAAAACTTTAATGTATTTACATTCATGTCCCATGATACCTGACACTTTCTTGTTTACACATCAAGTTATAATTACACCATGTTGTCAATTTGGGGAAAAATTACAACAGAAGCCACTGGAATAAATAGTTCTATTATTAGGTAACAGTGGTATTAATGTTGGGGAGCTTGATCTGTGGCATATCTGGGGTCAGGAAATCAGACACTGGTCTTCTGCACTAGACTCCAGCTTAGTTAGTGAGTTGAAGGGACAGAAATGTAAGACTGGTAGAGATGAGAAAATGCCTGTTTGGGTAGCATGCCTTTCTGATCTTCCCCATTCTGTTTGAAAGCAGTTCTCTTTATTTCATGGGGCTGTTGGCTGAGAAAATATTTCTGACCTAAGGACCCAATGATCAGAGTTATAATCTCTTTTTTTCAGAGAGACAGGCTAGAAAAGGCCAGAAATTTTCCACTCTCAGGTTGTACCCAAGGACTTGTGAGTCCTGCAGTACACTTCAGGTTACAGGCACTCTGTGAACGGATCACTCAGCAGCCACCAATTAACTTTTGAGGCAATACTTTATACTGAACTCCAAGGTGAAAACAGATTTTTTTTTTTTTTGTCCTATCAGGCAAAGGATTAAACTTTTAATAACAGAAATGTAAATCAGAGTTCTGAAAACAGAGCCATCTGAGCTTGAGACTTTCTCCTAGGATGTCTTCCAAGCAATTGGATGGAGGCAGACTCAAGCACACATTCCCCTGGCAGAACTGAGCACTTACTTTAATTGTTTTGTATTCTCCCAACTTGTTGGAATAACAATTAACAGCAAGTGAAGCACATGGTAAATCTCCTCCTTTTTTTCTTGTTCCCTCCCTGTTGTGGTCAGTGGAAATAGAAATGTTGCTTTGTCAGGCTTTTTTGGGACATTAAAATCTTTGCTGTGTAGATTCACCATATCTGATTTGGTTTCCTGCCCAGAGAAACTTTGTTTCATTTTGCATCTGGATTTTTACTTGACTCTATCCTTAAAATCTGCATCTCCAAAATTATTCGTGCTAATTTGAATGGGTTTAGCATATGCTGGGAATGAATTACAGCTTGCTGCGGTATTTAGAATTTAAAAAAAAATAATTCTAGACTAACATGATCACCTATTATGTTCTCAGTTCATCCTTGCCATTACATAGTAACAAAAAATGATACAAAAATGTCACAGTAGAGAACATTTCTGAACTGTAGAGCCCCAGCACACACATCTTTGGCTTCATGAGGCTCCATGAGGGTCTTCTATAGTCATTTCATACATGCACGTGTCTAGCACTACTTTACATAATAGTTATGCATTACTGATTGTGCACAGGTGGAAAAACTGATACACAAAGATCCTTTGCAGTTTTGCAGGTTTTCAAGGTAATCTGCCTTTTAAACTGCACATTTAGGAGTGTCATTAATGTGATTGCATTTGTACTGTATCTGTTGAGTGTACAGAGATGCCCCAAATGGCTCATTATTGTCTCACATGGGTCTTGGAAGCAGCACAAACTTCAGACTGATTTCAATTATCCTGCTTCTGAATAGACAAACTAACCCACGATGAGCCCCTTGCTGTTCAGGTAAAGATTCACATATCCCACCTAATCTGTATAATGCTAGCTCAGATATCTCAGACTTACTTTGCAGGTTTCAGTGTAAGCATAGATGGCATGAGGGGGTTGATACCTGGACCTACAAATGGCTACTGAGATTTTCGAGTGGCTTTCCCTGTAATAAATAAATGCTGACGAGACTGTCCTGAAATTGCTTGTGCTCAATGTCAGTAAGCAAAAACATCAAGCCATCTTCATATAATAAAATCTGAATTTGTAATAATTGTGGATTCCTCAGTAATGTGATTCCACCCCTCTATGTCTACTACCACATACATAAATTTGCCTCTCTGCATGCCTCATTTTTTAACCTAACTGTTCAGATAAATCTGAAGTTACTAGATATGATATTGTGATTTAATTTTTGTAGGCTGGAGTGCCTGTAAGCGTCTCTCCCATGCAATATTTTTTTGTATGTGAGGTGAAAAATGGATGATGTGCAGAATGAATCCTAGCTGGCCCTGAAAAGTATACTTAATGTTTCATCCTGTCTTATGATTACTGGCTAGGAAAAAGCCATTATTGATTTAATACTCAAAGATTTTCTATTTCTTAGCTCTGTTCTGACATACATTAGACAGACCTGCCATGCTAAATTTATTTACTGTGAACTAAAGATGAGTGTTTTTATTTTTGAAGAGCCTTGTAGTTGGGTAAAAATAAAACCATACCTGGTTTAGATCCAGATCCATTTTCAACTGAATTCCCCACAGGTAGGAAAAAAGGGAATGTGATAAGTCTTTCAGGTCATACCTTAACTCTCCTGGTTGAAAATAACACAGCAGCCTTCCAGCATTTCAAACAATTAGAACAGAGGCAAGGGTCCAGGGGAAACAGGAAGCTGAGTGAGTTCAAAACAATAGACTGAGATTAAATTGGACAGGACAGGTAATCAGACTGGACTTGTAGTGTCTGCTGTCCTCCTGGAGGTAAAAGTCTGTCCAAAAATAAGACTATCAGAGCATGATTCTGTAAAGAAATGTGATGATCAAGGTCAGCGGAGGGACAAAAACCAGGAGTAAGGTGAATGAAGTAACCTTTTTTTAACAAATTTTATACACAAAATAGAATATATTTTACAAGTGCTGTATTTACAAGTTCAATCCAGAATGGAGTTTCCTTTACTTCAACAGGAAATGCAAAAACATAAAACCTCTCCCTCCCAAAAGCACATACTTTTACTCTATATTTACTACTTATTTTTGAGCATTAATATTTTTGTAGTAGCACATCTCCTTTTTCCACATATTGCTGCTGCAAAATGTATTTCATTCACTATAAGCAACAGAAACATGATGTTTATAAATCAGCAGAAAAGACTATGTTCATAAAAAGAACTGTGAAATCACTCAGCACTTACAGCACTTCATATTTTCAAAGAGCTGCACAGACATGAATAGCCAGATTGTAATTGACCCAACTTGACTGCAGTGTGAGTGATGAAAATTTATTGCTTTAACAGAGAAAAAAAATGATGGGAGGCTGGGGGTGTGGGTAAGAAATGAATTGTGTCTTTTTACCCAGTACAGGGACAACCAGAAAAGATCAGACACAGACAAGAAACTATGTTCTTTCCACAGCTACAGTATTTCAGTATTTTTTAATTCCCTGTGAAAAGTAAAGAATATGAAAGATCACGGTAGCCTAAGTAACATTTCCAGCCTCAGTGCCCTCACGGGATAAAATACCCATATCTGAGTTCAACAAATTAAAGCACTGAAATTAACCAAAGGAATTAGCAACCTTTCTGCATTATAGAAAACTTAAAGGAGCAGGAGTGGGCCGTCCCCACATGCCAAAAGACAAGCCATCACAGAAGAAAACCAGCCTGGCTGAACTCAGGAATAAAAAAAAAAATAAAAAAGGGTTTATGACCTTTGGAAGAAGGAGCAGGCAACTCAGGAAGGCCACAAGGATGTCATGAGGTTATGCAGGGAGAAAATTAGATAGGCTAAAGCCCAATTAGACCTTAATCTGGTTACTGCTGTAGAAGACAACAAAAAATGTTTCTAGCAACAAAAGAAGGAGTGAGGAGAACCTTCATTCTTTACTGGATATGAGGGGAAACATAGTGACAGAGGATGCGGAAAAGGCTGAGGTGCTTATTGCCTTCTTTGCCTCAGTCTTTAATAGTAATGCCAGTTGTTCTCTGGGTACCCAACCCCAGAGCTGGAAGAGAGTGATGGGAGCAGAATGAAGCTCCAATAATCCAAGGGGAAATGGTTAACAGCCTGCTGCACCACTTAGGCACACACACGTCTGTGGGGCCTTATAGGATCCACCCAAGGGTACTAAGGTACTCATCAAACTACTTTCCATCATTTATCAGCAGTCCTGGCTAATCAGGGAGGTTCCAGTGGACTAGAGGTTAACAAATGTGACGCCCATCTATAAAAAGGGCAGGAAGAAGGATCCGAGGAACTACAGGTCTATAAGTCTGACCGTGGTGCTGGGGAAGGTGATGGAGCAGATGACCTTGAACGCCATCACATGGCACATACAGGACAACCAGGGGATCAGGCCCAGTCAACATGGGTTTATGAAAGGCAGGTTCTGCTTGACCCGCTTAGTGGATGAGGGAAAGGCTGTGGATTTTGTTTTCCTGAAATTTAGTAAAGCCTTTGACATTATTTCCCACAGCATTCTCCTGCAGAAACTGGCTGCTTACTGCCTAGACTGGGTAAAAAACTGGCTGGATGGCCAGGCCCAAAGAGTTGTGGTGAATGGAGTTAAATCCAGTTGTCCGCTGGTCACTAGTGGTGTTTCCTAGGGCTCAGTACTGGGCCTAGTTCTGTTTAATGTCTTTATCAATGATCTGGAAAAGGGGATCAAATGCATTCTCAGTAAGTTTGTAGAAGACACGAAGTTGGGCAGAAACACTGATCTGCTTGAGGGTGGGAAGACTACAGAAGGATCTAGACAGGCTGGATCAACGAGCCGAGGCCAACTGTATGAGGTTCAACAAGTGATTATTGCAACTTACACCACATTAAAGAAAAGACTGGTTTGCCTCCCTCCTTTCCAGTAGTGCTTTACCATCGCCTGAACATGTAGCATCTGTCTTTTTCACGTAATTCTTCTCTTCCTGTGCTTGAACTTCAAGCTTCTGTCTAATCCACAGTGTAAGTTTTGCAAATACAATTATTGTTTTTTTTAAAGGGTTATAAATGGCACATGCCATCTGCATAAGCATTAGACAACTGAGTGCTTTTAAGAGCTTCCAGTCCAGGCATCTTCCAAAGTTTCTGCATATCAAGAAAAACAAGTTTTCTTGCTTTAAACTATGTTTAGTGTCTTGGATTTCTTTGGAAATAACAAGGGAAGCTAAGGTGATGGTGAAATATCTCTAGTGAAAGTTCCTCAGAGTTGAATCATTTCACTCTGTGTCATCAAGGCATAACCAATTTCAAGGAGTTCAAGTGATTACACAAGTTTTAGAGCAACCTGTCATGCAGGGGGAACAAATCTTGAGAACAAGATTTTCAACAGTTCTTAGCTTGGATTTTTATGCTTCTTGTCATATCTGATGAAAAGATGCCGATCCCAAAAGATTGTCCATTTTTTTTTTCAGAGATGCCAGTTGATCGGTACATTACTACAGATCAGTACATTAGTACAGATCAACTGGTACATGGTATTAGTACATGATATTACTTCTCCCACCAGCTCTTGACCTCCAGCTGAATGAGAACACACACTGTGTCCTGACGAGCTGCATGGCTTGCCAAGGTGAAAGCTATTTTTTCACCTGCAGGGGACACTCTCTTCTCTTCTTTTCTGGGTCATCATATGATTGCCTCTGGCTGGCATTAAACATATCTACACCACAGACTCCTCAGGCTCATGCTTACAGCATGTCTATCTATGCTCACCACTTAGCACAGACAGATTTCTCTATATGGAAGACAGAACGCCTCAAATACCATCCATATAGTCTTAGAACATATGCATGAAATGTATGTATGTATGTGTGCTGGTTTTGGCTGGGATAGCATTAATTTTCTTTGTAGTAGCTAGTATGGGGCTACATTTTGGATTTGTGCTGAAAACAGCATCAATACTATAGAGACATTTTGATTATTGCTGAGCAATGCTTACACAGAGTCAAGGCCTTTTCTTCTCACTCCATCTCACCAGTGAGTAGGCTGGGGGTGCACAAGAAGATGGGAGGAGACACAGCTGGGACAGCTGACCCCAGTTGACCAAAGGCATATTCCACACCATATGATGTCATGCTCAGCATATAAAGCTGGGGGAAGAAGAAGGAAATTATGGATGTTCAAAGTGATGGCGTTTTTCTTCCCAAGTAACATGTGATGGAGCCCTGCTTCCCTGGAGATAGCTGAGCACCTGCCTCCCAGTGGAACGTAGTGAAGGAGTCCCTTGTTTTGCTTTGCTGATGCATTCCCCAATAATCTGTCTTTATCTCAGCCCATGAGTTTTCTCACTTTTACTTTTCCAATTCTCTCTCCCATCCCACCAGGGGGGTCTGAGTGAGCAGCTGTGTGCTCCTTAGTTGCTGACTGGGATTAAACCATGACAGTATGAAATGTATGTCCTTGAAGGATAGGGAAACAAAACTCCTGGCACAACAAAACAAAAGCAAGAAGAGAGGCTGCCTCTTGGGCACACTGTACAAAGATTATACTCTACCAAGCTCCAATTACCCACAACCAAAATATTTTGACAGATGAAGACTACAGTGATTTTTTTTTTCTTGGTTCTCTAATCTGAATTATGTTCCCCATTCAGTTCCTAGACTGTTAAAAGATATCATGGTAACCAGATTTGAAATGCATTGAAATTGATGAAAAGTGAGGAAAAAAGGGAACATTAAAAAAACCCCAGAGGAATTTATTTTCTTTTTTTCTTTTTTTTCTTTTTCTTTTTTTTTCTTTTTCTTCTTTTTCCCTTTGATTGAGTTTACTGTTACAGACAGATCTTGAATATGAATCAGACAGGTAATTTACCTGAACGAAGCTTGCACTGTTCTGGTCACAGCTGAGTTGTTCACATATAATCAAATATTGCATGTACTGCACTACGTATGTGTGTAAATTAATGTCATCTCCTATCCATTTTAGCAGTCTTGTTTTCTCCAAAACATTGGATAGTTTAACACACAGTATGTTTATAGTGTCTGTCACAGTATGCTAGAACACAAGAATGTTACACCTGGACATAGAACTAAAGCCCAATGCTTTAGAGAGTGTCCTACATGCATGCAGCCCTCAGAAACCCTGTATCTGAGCATGGAAAAAATTCTCTATTGTCATTTTTTTCTGTGCTGGTATCAGAGGCAATTGATAAAACAACTATTGATGATCTATTGCTGGAATTTATTATTAATAATAATCTATTGATAGAAATGCCTATTAAAAACAATCTCCAACAACATTTCACTCTCCACCTTTGATGTTTCTTCTCCTGTGTGTCCCATCATCAGTGCCTGGTGACCTGTCTTTCCTCCTTCCCATGCTCATTTGGACACATAAATCACTTAGCCTGGCACTTGTACACCTGTCCCTGCCACCAGCATTTTCTCTTTCCAGATTTGCAGTGCAGTTTTGCTTAACATCCTCCATATCAAGTGATTGGTATGGGTTGTTAGCCCTCAGCAGAGAAACAGTGGGAAACAAAAATTGTTGAGAAGATCAGTCCAGCTGCCACAACCTTCCAGGCTTGTGATTCCTAACCCAATCTTACCTACAACCAACACTTCAGTCTTATCTGCTGCTTCCATTACTGTAGAAATACTGAGACAAAGACAACACACTGTTTCTCCTATTAGCTCCATAGTGGCAATCCATGGGCAGATCTTTGGCTGTTCTAAAGTCAAAACCCACTTACCACATCCTAGGAAAAGCCTTAGCTCCCAAAAGACTCACTAAATAACTTGAGAGTTTTCCTTTAAGAGAAAGTATTTTTCTATCACTACAGGTAAGAATACCTCCTGAATATTGGATAAGAGAGAAGTTAGCAGGTTTCCAGTAAAATACTGCCTTTTTTTTTCTTTTTTCTTTTTCTCTTTTTCCATAAAAGATGTGCAAATGAGGCAAATGTGCAAAACAGTTCCTGGCCCCAGAATGCAACTTCTGCCTTGGAGAGTTTCGCACATTGCAGCAAGTGAAATGGGGGAAGAAATGTAGAATCTGCAAGTCACCTGTGAGCTTACAGAAACACCTTCCAACTGTAGACACGGAGCTTGCTTAAAGAGCTAATACTTAAGTGATAACACAGATATTTCCAAAGTCCATCTGATTTTCAGAAAGTCCCACCACATGTTTACTGCTTCAAATAGGGTGAAGTCTGAATTAGATGCCAAAAAGTCATCTGAGCCTGCTCAGAAGTGACTTGGAATCTGATGTGACCCTTTTATCCCCTTTGGCAATAGTACTGCAGTAGTTATAACACTTCAATAAAAATTCTGTGATATATATACAGATCAGTGTGTGCTGGTCTTCACTCAACATGTCTCCTCAAATGTGAGCATTTTAGTGCCCCTTGGGTAGTGTAGGCTGACTGAGGAAATCACTTAATATAGTGCATCTGCAACTGCAAGAAAATAAAGAACAAATGAAACAATTAACATATTTCTCAAATGATGCTGTTTAGTCACAAAGACTCAGCATTTCATCTGCCTAAAAATGTGATGCTGACAATGATTTTCCAGATCCAGGCATTTATCTGGATTTTAATACAACATTTCACTGAGGAAGACTGAGCTTAACAGTCATCACTTTCTCAAGCTGAACAAAATCTGTTCACCTAAGGCTGATTTCAGTTCTCTAAAAACTCTTGAAGGGTTGATGTCTTATGAAGGGAAAATGTAATCCTTTACTGTCATTGCAGCTGTAGTTAATATAAAATTGTGTTCCAATGTATTTTAATCATTGATACCACCATTGGTGTTGATGCACAAACAAATCATTAAAAAAGGGCAGAAAATGAAATTTCTTAATTTCATACTAGTAAGCTACTATTTGCATATCTAAATAGTCCCCTACAAGTAGTAATATGCTTGGTCTCCACTAGATGCTCCTTGGAAGAGGAGTATCAGAGCAATACGGAGCCCTTTGCAGAGATGGGGCTTGTAGTCAGCCTTGAACTTCTTTCTAGGTCTTTATGTGCTGATGCTCAGAAGGGCATTCCAAACACTTCTACCCCCTCTTCTTAGTGCAGTGGGGTAGAAGAATGACCCTGCTTTTGGGGTTCTCTGCCACAGCTGCTTTGAGGCAAGGAAGAGCCAAAGCAGTAGATCTAGAGGAGCTCAGAGCCTCTGGCCAAGGGTTTTTTCATCAAAACCTGAAACATCTAGTCGGTCTAGGGGATTGCAGCAGGGAACACTGTCAGGCTATTTTGTCTGACTACTGACCAAAAATGAAAGGCAGTGGCAGAATAAAAACTAGCATTTTCACCATCTCTTTCCTCTCCTCCCAAAGACACTGGCCACACCTGCTTTTTTGAACACATCACACACCTTTTAGCACTCTCAGTCTCTTCAAAGACCTAATCTCCCACTTAGGACAGTCTTAGATCATTCCCTCCCCTTTGATCATGTTTCTGTTTATTCAGTATCTCCAAATATCTGCACAGTGCGTCAATACTGAGTCAGGGGGGCACAGTCAGAAAAAAAGGTCCTCATGGATCAAAGCATTTCTCCTGGCAAATGCACTAAGACTATTCAATAAAGGGGGCACTGACTCCTTCGGGGCATTTGTATAACCCCGTGCAACAGAAATTTAGGTTCCTAACACAGAGTATTTAGCATTATAGCAATAATACTTCTTTTTTTCACCCCTTTTTCTTAATGAATTTTTACTTTTCAGGAAGAAAATGCTAAAAAAGTCACTTGGAGCATATGAGATCTATGAGAACTCAGAAATAAGAGCTGCAAGCCAATATTGCAGAGCTTGTACAGGAATTAGCTTACATTCAGGGTCATTTTGAAAAAACGCTGAGACTTTGCTTATTTTCTACTTCAATAAACTTTATTGAGCAGCAGTATTGTTCTACCTGAACAAGCTTATTTAATGTTCAGGCCTGCACAGTACCTCTGCCCAAATCCAGTGTGTACCTGAACTTATGTACACTTTTTCTACAGCTGTTTGTATGAACAGGATAGTTCAAGGGATTATTAATTGCAAAGTAACATTGAGCATAATGTTAATATTTGGTGTCCTTTTGTGATGCACACTCCCACATTCACTTCCTAACTGTGTGTAAGTGATCATTCTCTTTAGTGGAAAGAAACAGTGTAATACAAAATGATACCCCTCATTGAGAACTCATGCAGCACTGAACGCCAGAATATAAGGCACGTGCACTGATTAATTAGTATCAACAATCCCTTTATATCATGGATTATTTGAAAATTTTACCCTCCTCAGTTCTTGCAGAGCTGTGCTTTACTGGTGATCATTACAGATCTCTCTTCAAATTTTATAGAGATATATACACAAATGGCATCATAAACACAGAAATAGAGCACAGCCCTGAGGCAAGCAGAGTTTCTTGCGTTTAACTGCAGGATACTTCTACAGAAGTAAAGTGGTAATTTCCCAATTATTATGTTAGCACAAGATAAATATGAGTTAACAGAAGTATCCAGCTGCCAAACTCAAAAACAAAAGAAAGAGACAACGTCTTGTCATAGAGATTTTCCTGCTGCTTAATTCTCCTGTCTGCTCCTGTGCAAACACTCACCTTTTTAATGAGGAAATGGTCCGTAAAGCTGCAAAAATGAAAAATGAGATATATATTCAATTAGCTGTAGTACTGTTGGCATGCCACTTCAGGTCAGCTGGAAAGCTTTGAAAAGCAAGACATTTGTAACTTAAAGTAGAAAATCTGAATGCAAACTCAGCTGGCTTAACAGTGAAGCTCTTTTGGCAAACCACTGAAAAACATAATTGAATGTAGCCCTCCTGGGAAGGAACCCTAATAAACTGGAGGACAACTTGTATGCTAGAATTTTGATTTTGCCTTCATAGTGTTCAAGTCTTTGTGTGACTACAGTAGTAAGTTTCATTTACAGGAATGATTACCCTATACAGTTATAGGTAAGGGCCTGTTTTATCCTCCCCCTGCAGCTAACATCCATCAGAGAAATGGCTTTCTATACATAGCCTGCTTTCCATGAGTTTATTTTCAAAGGGTGACCATCATTTTATGGGCACAGGTGACACCTGAACAATTTACTTGCATTTTTTGCGTTTACAATCCTATACCACAAATACAAATGTGATGAGCTGCACACCTGACTGAGAGGCTGCTGTGTAGGCAGAAAACAGACACACTTCAGCTGTGAGTCTGTGCTGCACCTGCAGGAAGACTAGTTATGCCAGTGACATTATATTTCTACACAGGAATAAAAGGTGAAAGGTATTGCTATAGGGGAACTGTAAGGCAACACTCAGTCCCATTTCACTCCCCATGCCAATATACAACCAGAATAATCGCCCTGTAGTCAATATCCTTACAAATGCCTTATAAATACTGGGTTTTTTCAGCCTTTTGTTTACCAGATTCTATGATATTTGTGCCAGCAAAATCAACTCAGAAAAATACTGCCACCTGTGATCTGTTCAATGCAAACCCTGCCTTTGCACAGGTTTTCCCATTTAAGGTAGATAACTGTACTAATGTACTAAGGCTTCTGACATTCACTGCCATGTTTTTAATTTGGGTTCTCTCATTCCCCCCAATACAGCTACAACCTTCACTCCTCAAAGCAATAGGCCCAACATGAGATAATGTGCTTAGTGATGCCTATAGCTCAGGAGGTGACAGCAAAGCAAAGCGGTTGCACTTGTGTTGGGCTGTAAGAACCATAAGCATAGGCAAGACCTGAGAGGAGATGCAGATCTTTTATATTGACATTTTTTTTCCATTATCAGTTTAAATGAACCACATGCAGCCAGTCAGCTAGTGGGACGCAAACTTCAAATTCAGATTCCAGCTTGCCTGCAGATTTGGACTTCTGCTGGACAATGTCTGACAATCCAGCTTCTGAAAGGTACTCAATATCATTTAATTCAGGAAAAGTCACCAACATTTTGATTTGAAGAAAAATTTATGAGGTTAAATAAATTCTTTGTTGCATATAGTGGTGGTAGAATTTAACTTCTCATTTAGCCTGTGACATAGCTTATCAGGTAGGTAACGATTACTGACTGTATGTCAGAATGACATAGACATATTTAATTCAGGTTCAGTGAGGACCAGGTGCTTAGGTCTGATAAAACCTTTGCTGGCACAGGCCAAGGGTAGGGAAAAAGCTAGAGTGACTTAGTCGCCTTTCCTGACTTCAGGGCAGCTGCAGGCCAGTGTGACCCCAACAAAAGCATGGTCATTCTGGCAAGCCAGTCAAGGATTACTAAGGACAGGGAACTTAAGAAGTCAAAGCATGACTGAGCAGTATGAGATTACAACCAAGTCTACTTTCTTTCTTCCTCTTGTCTTTCCCTTTTCTTTCCAAGGCATTCATCTTCTCTGAACTGCAGTAATCTTCACTTTATTACTATTGAAATCCTTTACAATTGCTGTTTTGTTTCCCCTGAATTCTTACAATACTATGCAGAATTAATCCAGTTATTTCAACATTTTTCCCTTTTTCATTTATCCCAATTATGTTAATGACTATGAACATTCCAGCACTAAAAAAAGTTACTTCTGAAGTGCTTCAGACAGTCTGGCACAGGAGTCCCTGGAGGTAGGTTTAGATGCTACAGGTTTGGGTTCGCATTTTCATGCCATGGTACAGCACTAAGAAAAATAAAGCCCCAGCTGCCCCAAACAATGTTGTTAGAGAACTGATATTACCCTGTACTTTCTCAGGTAATGCCATAGCTGCATCTAACAATGACTGTTAAATCAAGATTACTTCATATGCATTTATTTCACAAGACAAGACAGAGACATTAGGACTGTATTCTATCTTGTTTACAAACCAAAGGAGTCGCAGCCTTCTATACATCATTGCTTTGGTTTTTATCCAGTCCTATTCTATATCCAGTTCTAGAAAACCACTTAATAGTGCCAGACTTCCTGCACTGACCACATTTACATTGTGTCATCATGCTTTACTGAGTGTAGAACCAGAAATGAAGAACACTGCAACCTACATACATATAACCGTACTTATTTAGAAAGGTATTTTAAGTATATTTAATCAGGAAGTTAAAACAAGGAAGGGGTTATTTATACTGCTTAGAAAAATCCTTATTAAACTACTAAGAGTCAGATCTTTGAAACCACTATCTAACAGGTTTACTTATTATTCAATAATTCTCTGTGAAGGTTATACTGATTGCTAATATTCAAGTCATCACCTGGAAAATAGAATGGTTGGAACGATTCAGTAACAGGCAGTGAACTGTCAGATACCATCTTCAAGAATGACAAGAAACCAGGAGAATGAGATCATCAGCAGCACCACAAAAGAAATACTATGATGGAAGACAATATGCTAAATAGCAATGAGCCAGCAATAAAGAAGTGAAGTGACCAAGCACAAGGCTGAAACCATTAGTTAGAAGTTCCCACTCAAAACAAAAGATAAACCTCTCACTCACATAGCTGGTATTTCCAGAGTGAGCAAATGTTCAGGAGCACTCTTGATTTTGAATGTAAGGCAACTGGGAAGCAGACCACAGATGGAATAGGTCAACTCTAGCTACAAGCCCAGCTGCGTTCTGCTGAAAACTCTGCAAACTCTTTATTGAAATAAGTGGATCCATGCCAGCTTGCAGCAGCTGAACGCCTGTCTCTGCCATTTTATACATCTTGAACATTAAGATCAAACCAAATTTCATCGTATGTCAAGATGAAAGCATTGACAAATAATTTAATTAATTTAGTTCATATTCAAAGGGAAGTAAGGGTATTATATAAATCTTTCATTTGGCAACTGGTCAGCCAGAGAAAATTATGAGCAAGCCATTCAGTAGAAGTGGTCACAATCACCAAAACTGTTTTAATCAGCTGTAATGGAACTAAGAAACTGAACTGAACATGGGTTAGTTAATTCAACAGTAATATTCAGCATCTGCCAGCTGTGTCTGACTCATATAATAAACCCCAAGGTATACAGACTAACCTAGCCTGAAAATCTGTGTTTTTCTGTTGCAGCCACCTTCAATAATTCAAGGAGGGTGGGGTGGGGGGAGGGTGTTTGAGTTTTTAGCATTTCAGTCCAAGGAAATATTAATTATTTTCAGGTTTCCTCCCAAATACAAAACTTGAATCACATTCACCAGAGTTTACTGAGTTCAGTGAATATTTTAGTGAATACAAGCAGATTTATGGCTTTTAATGGAACAATATAAAAGTTGGCTGTTTTCTTCAGTTCCATGTGCCTTAAACAGTCATAAGCTAAAATATGAAAGCTTGGATAGTGTTTCCTTTGGATAACAGTTTATCCAAATCCTAAATGCAAATAAACTTCTTCTTCCTCTCTTTTCATATGTAAAATGAAAAGATGGGATGCTGCAGAATTGAAAAAAAGTCCAAGCAAAAATAAAAATTTTTTTTAAAAAAAAAGATGTGCTGTACTATGACATAGCAAACTGCAGATCCAGTTTGTCTCCCATTTCCATCCGTTCCCTTCACATTAACAAAAATAGTAGGTGCATTTTGCAGAGTAGATTGAATGTTACCAGAGGGCAGACAGCATTATTGAAGCAAGGGGGGGAAAGCAAATTCCAAAGTCAAATATTCTCCTCTTAGGATGTTCTAAATAATGTCCCATTAGGCCTAGGCCAATTGCAGTTTCAGATGTTATTGCTTAGGAATTACAACTTTAACCACAAAATGTCTGTTCTATTACTCATACAATAATGCATCACATTTCTAAAAACAATTCCGGATCAATGGTTAATAAAGACTATCAAAAGGATGCAAAGGTGTATAATCAAGCTTTTATCTTGCTTTAGTAACTTCTAGGCAATTAAAATTTCATTACATATATTAACAGGGTTGGGGTTTTTTCTGAGTTTATACCTAATGTAGAATTCTCTACAGTGAAATATTTGCCAGTGGCAATCTCTTTCATACAATATTAGCATATCCAATTCTTCCCTTGTGGGATGTTTCAGCATATAATATTAATTCACCATTAGGTAATGTACTCATTTTAGCAATCTCCTGTGTTCTCATTAATTAAAAACCTGGAATAATCACCTGTAGTCTATTCCATTTTACTTTGCTTGTTTTGTTTTGGCTTTTATTTTTCCTTCCTTACCTCCCTCCACCCCCGACTTTGTCTCCAGAACAGTGCTGGTTTCAGTAGAAAATCTCTACCAATGCATGCCCCATATTCAACAGTTACTCCCATATATGGGTCCAACAGGTTCAGGCAAGATGGTCCTTTTCAATTTGGTAAGGTGTAATTATAATATTTACATTAATATAAATGTGATTGTAATATAAAAATAACTGCTTGTTTTAGGGTTAGTTCTTTTGTCCTTGTCTTCATAGTCCAAAGTTTGAAACCCATTTCAATTTCCTTTTTTTCTCTGATGATGAAATTTCTTCAAAATTGCATTCTGTCTGAAATTCTCAGATGAATTGTACAAATTATGACCTGCTCACCTCCCCATTATATAGATAATTGTGAGTTGTTACTTAAACCTCCAAACATTTTTTGATTAAGGAAATTAAATAACAGAGTGTGTGGCTGAATTACTGGAAAATTGTCCTTCAAAAGGTTTCATTACATGTTCCGTTCACATGCTTCAGGAGAAAAAAAAAAAAAAGGACAATCACTGTAATGAAAGTTACAAGTATAAAATAGTAGATGAGAAAAGATATAAAACCTGTGACAGTTCTCTGAGATTACAAACTATTATTTGATAGTTACTGCTGGCTAGAAGAGAGATTATTGTAGTAAACCTCAATGTACTATCAGAATTTTACTTTTAAAAAGGTCAAGACAATTTGGAGCATTTTACTAAAGGCTTTTTTTTCTCTGTAATTTGATGTTAACAATTTTATTCCTTTTGATATTTAATGGCTTGTCTGCAGTGCTTATTTTGCTATAGGTTTTATTTTCTCAAGTTTTTTATGACTAAACTTTATATCAGTGGTTAAAAGACTGAATGTACTATTTTAAATATTAACTTTAATAGAATAAAATAGCATTTTTAGAAAGGAAAGTCATTATCAGAAAAATATCTAATACTCATGCTACCAAGCCAGGAAGCAAACTGCTTCAGAGACAGTTTTATTCGTTAAAATGTTTTTTTATTATCATAATAGCATTTCCTTTTGCTTTCAGGTTGCTTTTAAATCCAGATGCTGGCTATCTAAAATCAAACAGTCCATTCCTATTTATTAGAAAAAGAATCTTGAAGTTTACAGATTTATGATGTATAGGTAGACAGGTCGCCTTGTGTTTCGGAGAAAAAACGTGGTAAAGCAAAACTTACAGAGGGAGACAAAGAAAAACACACTGGCAAAATTGATTTATCAGCTGAAAGAAAACAAGGTGATAAGAGGCAGATGGACAGTGAAAAAAGACAAAGGAATGTGGCATCAGGTATTTTAAAAATAGTTGAGCCTGGAAGCTCCAATACCCAGAGTTTGTACGCTTCTGATAAAGCAGACGAGTCTCTCAAATAAAAGAAAAAAAAATACATGAGTGGGTTAACAAGAGAACAGAACTATGCAGCATGAGAGGTCCACCAAAAATAAAATGCAACTTCAAAAATTGGAAACAAGAACATCTCAAGGAAAGTAATGTAAAACACAGGCATCCAGTGATCAGATTAAAACCAGGGAATCAGTAATAGCAGTCTGTCCTTTGAAGAAATTGTGAGCAACACACTAGCCATGAATTTGCAATGTAATATGACAGAAGAGGGGGACATAAAATCCAAGTAACAAACACAGGCAGCTAATCACAAAATAGAGAGAAAACAGTTCCTTATCTATATGGCTTTGCTACAAGTGTATCTGGAGTATTTCATTAATTAAGGGTACCTTAAGGCTAAAAATATATACAAGTTGTGAAAAGGGAAATGGGGAAAAGCAAAAAAAAAGAATAAATTACTAGTTTGATTTGGGTGCTTTATGGGACTGAGAGGGACAGGCTTACGAGGAAAGATCAAATAAATACAGTATGGCTTTGGTGCTTAAGCATGGCTGGAGGAACTAAAGTAACCAGGTACAAAATAACAAAAACACTAGAAGCAGAAAGCATAGTCCTTGTAAGAAACAGGAGCAGATTCCAGATATCAAAATGTCCTTTTAGACAATTACCTGAATGGTATGTTATTGTACAGAGAGCAACACAAATTTTCTGCTCATAGCCCTCAATCTGGTTTTTATTTCAGCTCCATTAAAAACACTGAACTCTTCCTGAACACATGTGGCAGGCAGTTCTTCCCCATCATCAGTAATCTGGAGGTACGAAAAAAACCAATACTTTTCCAAGGAAAGGAGGTTTACAGGGGAGGAAGACCATAGACACCAATAGGTATAGACAGCTCAGTATTTACACTCATGAACACTGAATCAGGAAGGTATTTGCTGAGCCCCCTCGAGCAGTGTCCCACAGGAGATGGTCCCACCTGCCTCTGCAAGAACTGCTCAGCTTCATGCAGACATGTCTCTGAGAGTTTGCATGAGGCTCTGCGGAATCAGCCAGGCTCAGCTCGCCATCAGTATTTGTATTGCAGTTCAGTGTTATTTTCCTGGGATTCAGCTTTGCACGAAGAGCTGGTGCAGGTTTATTTTCCTCTGGCTTCCTGAGGCTGAATGTGCCTCCACTGTAGATTGCAGCACAGTGTGGTGAAGAGGCACGGAGGTAGCTTTGGCACAGTCACAGCTGCTGCCGCGGTGGTGTGGGCAGCAGCTCAGTGTGCATTGCTCACGTGGGCAGCAGCTCAGTGTGCATTGCTCATGTGGGCAGCAGCTCACTGAACCAGTCTCCTGCAGACTGCATGGGAGATGGAAGTAGGTCACTTGGGAGAAGGTAACCGAAAAGCAAGACTGTGTTTGTATTTTCTAATGAATACAGCAGAAGGGATGGCCTCAGGGAAAACAAAAATGAACACCAAAAAAACACCGAAACAAAAACCCCAACACCACTTTTCCAATATACACTAGAATCTTCTAAAGTTCACTTGTCATTCAGGTTTTGCTTACTTCCACAATCTCAGACAGAGTTTGTATTTAGCCCTGCAAGCTACATTGTCTTTATATGCCCCTTGAAATGTTGTTTGACATCTGAGTCAGAACTGCTAAATTCACTCAGCAGATCTGTTGGTTGCAAAAAATGCTTCTCCATTAAAAAAAATCCAACAAACGAACAAACAAACAAAAAACAACAGCCCCCCCCCCCCCCAAAAAAAAAAAAAAAAAGGAGGGGAAAGAAGATTACTCTGTATCTATGGCTGAACAACCACACACCATATCATCAATAACGTGTCCCTGAGCAGCTGAGAGTGACTGGCATATTTTGGAATGTTAATGAAACCCAGCACAGAATATCTGATAGGTAAAACATCTGGAAATAAAAAAATCCATGGACTTGTACAATACTCAAGTGAGGGCTGCTTCAATTCTCATTTTTGTCACATCTTCTTTATGCATTTTTAAGCACATTCTGCCTTTAAAGTTAGCTCTGCCAAGCCTGCTGTCAGGGCAGTTTGGTTATTACCCATTCCTAGCTGATGCTATCAAGCTGACCTGTGGTGAGGCAGGGCTGTCAGAGTAAGCAGATTCCAATGTACAGTAGTTGAAATAATAAATGATAGGGGCTGTACACCAGAGAAAACTGTGATTATATCATCACTCCAGTGTCCATTAAGCTCAGCAATTTCTAGCTATTTGAAAAACTGGGATGTCATTTCTGCAACATGTAAGTGTTTTATTGAATGTCATAAAATCCACCATTTTAACAGTGATTGCTTCTTAGGGCTTGCTCACAGGACTCTTATCTAAATAAACATTTCAGGAGGTTACTTACCTCTATCAGACTTTTAATTCATAATGTGAAGCTATATTGTTTTGGAAATGACAAGCACTCAGTGACTTATTTCTTTCTGTGTGTGCCAATGACCACAGCATCAGGATTTATAGCAGGACAGTATTCAAAGCCCAGGAAGTGCCCAGGCTCTTGAATCTCAAGGACTGGCACTGAGAAGTTCCACACTTTCCTCTCACTCTTTGGACTAGCACAGAAGTACAGCAAAACTGTACTTTTAGCACTTCTATTCTTCTTTTGCAACTGGAGAGCGTAGTTAACTGAATTGTCTGAATCTTAGTTAAGTTTGCATTTCATTTGAAGATAACTTTGGAAA
Source organism: Caprimulgus europaeus (assembly GCA_907165065.1). The sequence continues at coordinate 19,430,735 of OU015530.1, forward strand.
AGTTTTTATTTTTCCTGAACTAGTTCTTCCTTCATGAAGTCCTAAACCAGACGATTATATGTACAAGTGAATTTCATTACCTATTTGTGCTGCTAGCATGGGCCACACAGTCATGGTAGAACTTGATAGGGAACTGATGTGAGCCTCCTCATGGCTTTTGTTGGGCTTTGCATGAGATTCCGAAAGAGTCCAAATTCCTCTTTTTCTTCTTAGCCAACTTCCACTTCTAGTTTCTCATCAGCCAAGTGACAAAAAAAGAACTCAGGCCTCCTGAAGTGAGGGAACCCAGAACCACCAGCCATGGAATAGGCCTTAAAACATGAATGCTCTTGGGGAGAAAATATAAAGCAACTTTTTCACCCTTGACACAGAGGCGGTTACTGAACCTGGATGGGAAGTTATATTTCTAATTGGTGAAATGTGTGCTCAAAAACCATCTGAATGCTTGTGTATGAGCTATGACTGTGAATTAACTAGAAAACTGGTTCAATGAAATAAAAAAAAATCCAGAGCAGGAAACAAATGTAAACCAGTCCTACCAAGAAACAGATGATACAAATGCTATACAACAGAACAGAATGAAAGGGCATGTGCAGACAGACTGCAGATGCAAAACACACTTACATCTTTTTAAAACCAATTAAATAGATGACAGAAATAATTGAATCAATGCTTGTAATTTACAAGGAAAGGAGGCATATAAATTTTTTTTTAGTGTTTGTGGGAGGGTAGATTTACAAGCAGTGTCTCTGTGGCAACATTAGTTTGTTCATCTGAAAATAAGAGATAGTAAACCAGGCTTGAGTAATTTTAGATTTGAATCAAGATTTAGGGCTAAGACACCAACTATTTGATAGCTGAGACTTCACTATCCCAAATATATTCACAAGGGAAGATTTTAGATTGTAGAAATAGACTGAAAAATAGTTTCTTTCTAACATTATTGACTTCAGCAGTTTGCCCTAATTTATTCACTGTTAGTGAGAAAGCAGAAACAAATATCTTCTAGTTAGTTACTGAAGACTCATGTTTAAAGGAAAATGTTGCATCTTGCTAAGGCTCTGCTTTCCATGCTGAACATTATAACATGGTACTCATTCTAGGCTGCATGGAAAAAGAAAAGCCCAAAACTCCAAAATGGAGAAGCTCCAAATGGAGAAGCTCTTTCTCCATTTTCTTGAGATAATCTGATAGCCTGGAAAAAGATAGAAAGGTAACATCAGCAACCAGAAGATCCTCTCTTGTCTGTCTTACTTGTTGCTGACTTTCCGGCTGAGTCCACAAGCATGGCCAAAAAGGTTCACACTGCTGTTCCTAGCCCTGATCTTCAGATTATTTCAAGATATGAAGCAACCTATGTGCTCGTCATGGTGTATAGGAGGCCATTAACTTCCTTTATATTCTTTTTGTGTCAGGATCTAGTGCAGATTTTTAATCTTGTGAAACGTTAGTACAGAGTCCAATGTAAGTCTCCCCTACTCAGTACCCAGGAGATTTTTATGCCCTAGAAACGCTGAAGCTCTGAGCAAACCAGATATCTAATATACCCAGTGCCACTCTTCTGAGCTAGATCTAGATCCATACTTCCCTGTTCCCATTTTAAAATTTGTTTCTATTTTATCATCTTCACCAAAAGTGTCAGTCTCCCTCCTGACAGCCCCCAAAATAGCTGCATATATTTTGAAAGGTGAAATACCTCATGTTTGAATTTTACTGCAAGAGATACCTGTCCTGAAGACCACGTTTTATAAACACCTGAGATAAACATCTTCAGAATGTAGCAGATCTAATCCTTCCTAAGGCCTGATTTAGGACAAAACTTACACTGAGACACAAGGACAAGTAACAGTGAAGTTGATGAACTTTGCAATGATTCGTTCCTCCAGTAAAATCATCTCCTACAAGTCCTAATATACATGAAATTATATTTATTTAAGTCAACAATTTGTAGCAATAGAAAGTTAGGGAATGCCATATTTATGTTGGATGGAGATACTCTTGATCTAAAATTAAAGATGTGACTGATAATAAGTGACAGTTATGTATTGCATTGCATTTATTTTTTCTTCCCTCTTCAGCTACCCAAAAATGATTACCATGCTATTACTGTCTTTTTCTGAGGAGAAATCCTGCTTCCTCTCCCTCTCCCGCCTCCTTCAGCCTTCAAGTTAAAATATTGAGAAATGTTTAAAATGTATCTTACAGTTTATAAACACACTTGATTATGGAGAGCACTGGAAGCAATGATGCTAAACTGTAGCACACCTATTCTATCACTGGTGCCTCACACATGTATGCAGAGACCACAACAAATGATGCTGTCCCTGTTCCCTTCTGGACAGCCCATTTGGCCCCATCGCAATGACTCCATATGTGCATATGTGATTCTGTGCTAAACTTCCAGGGAGAGCCAACGCATCCCACTTTTTTGTCCATGGCATATGCTTTGGCAGAGGAATCCTGCCAGAGGAAAAGGGAACACCTCAGCTCAAGTCCTGCAAGAACTTAGCACCAATGTGGAAATTACTCTCAGAAACCCCAGTAGCTTAATAATTCAAGTATTTTACCTTCCAGAACATTAGCCATGAAAGCACATCAGGTTTATTGATAAATTTAGCGGGACGTATGACAATGAGGAAAATGGATCCCCAGACAGGCTTTGAACAGGAAAGTCAATCAAATTCAGTTATGCTTTGCAGAAGAAAGAACCAGAGTTAGACATAATCCTAAACAGACCTGGACCTCTTCACCACTTGAAAAACCTGTTTGGGCCTTGGACAGAGTTCTATGGGAGATCATAAAGCCATGCCTCTGTCTAAGGACTCTTTCTCCATTATTTACATTGACTTTCCCTGCCCCTACTGTTAAATAGGACTCTTTGATTGTGACCTTGCTCATCTTTAAGCAGTTCCTCACCTTGTCCTCCCAAGTTTGTAGTTGGTATTAACACCTCCTTCCCTTGCTCTGGCTCTTCTCTTGCCCTTGCTCTGCCTGCTGCCTCAGAGCCTTTTGTGGCATTTGGAAGAAGCTGAGCCCTCCTATGATATTACAAGGCCTTCATCCTCCCAAGGCAAAGGTCCAGGCACACTATTATTGTTCCTAGCTATTCATAGACACATCGATGACATCCCCATGTCCTTCATACCAGGGACATGGAGCGAGCCCCTGTGTAAGAAGACAAATGCTTTGTGAAATCAAACCAGAGTCTTAATATTTTGGAGATCAGTGTCCAAAGCTATCACACCAGAGCTTCTCATTGTATATTCCACCCTTAATACTCACTTGACTTGTATTTGAGTAGAATAGCTGCTCTTTAAACACAGCATCTCTGTTCAGACACCAAAATCCTTTAACTGCACTGACATAACAGGCAGAAGGAACCAAGACCAGAGACTAATACTCAGCTAATGGAAGATATCTCCACAAAATCAATTTACTGAGGTAACAGCCTTTCTGCTGCTTTTGGTGAAAGCCACAATACCTTGGGTAATAGTTTCTCACAGCTGAAGTACTGGTTCTTATATATGGAAATAAATCACACTGTAATTGAAGGCATTTTAAAGTCAGCATTTGAAGCCTTCCATCCTTGGCCATGTGAAAGTTTTTCTTTATGAGTTCTGGCACATAAGATGCAAGAAGCAAGTACACAGTCCATGTATGTCAATGATCTTTCCTTCAAAAGACCTTTTCGAGACTGATTCTGTTTTCTGAAATAAATCTAGGGTGACATCTTCTGTCAAGTAAATTACAGCCTCGTAAAACAAATGAGCATTACAAAACCCTTTGTTTCCTTCTTTTAACCTAATTTCAATGCTATTGAAGTATTCATAGAAATTTCTACCTTCTAATGGCAGAAACCCTGAAATGCAGCATGCAAAGGGCTAGTTAAGGGCCACATAAACCTGTCAGTAAAAAAGAAAAATAAAAGGTCACATTCAGAAGGGTTGTGAGTTCTTATAAGACACCATCTTGCTGCTCCTCCCAGGGATGCATCTTATCAACTTAGATTTATTTTCTAGACTCTGTAAGTTTACTTGCAGCATGCATAAACTTGAGTGACTTATGTATGTTAAAACTGGGTTAATGTGTACATCGAAGCTTTAGAAGAGTACAGCAAGAAAATCAATTGATGGGAATCTATTCAAAGATGTAAATTAAGATAGGTAACCTTAGTTACTTTATGTAGCTTCTTGACAGATAAATTACTATGTAAATTCAATTTCATACAAGTATGGATAAATAGATGTTATTAGATCTAAGTGAATCAAATTACAAAAGAACTTAATGTTTATAAAAAGGCCAAAGTATAACTTATACATAACCTCTGCCTTTGTCACAGAACTGAATGTTTTTAAACAAGGCATTCAGAAATTAATAATTAGTATTTGTTTATTCTTCACTTCTACTTTTTTTTTTTTTTCATGTGCTGGATTCTTCTAAGTAGATGAAGTAGAGACAGCTGCTGTTTGAGCAGGTGGGACATGCAGCCACTTGGCCACTCTTCCCTTGCATGGCACACAGCAGGAAAGCTGGAGGAAGATGCAGTATATTAGAGGCACCTAATATAGCTGCCTCCCAAAAGCATATTTGAAATAAACAGAGCAGATGCAGAAGCTAAACACTGAACTGTTGAAGCAGATCAGTATGAGAAAATACCTCTACTGTACATCAGACAACATAGTATAAATAATTAAGATCATCTCTGTCATGTCAAGAGAAGGAATTTGGGTTGATATGAGTTACTTCTGCCTGTGATACCTGTAGGCTCTGGCTTCCCCATCTATCAGATTTATGCCTCAGATTTTATCTGCTCACAGTTTCTGACCTTTTAATTTAGAGCTGTGTTAGGTGAGTACATCTCATGCCAAGACAATTCCTGATGGCAGGAATGTGATGCTAACTCTATTTTGCATGAGGGATGACTGTCTTAATGTGGGACTTGGAAAGAGAATAGCAATTAATAAATTGTCTTGAATGAAAACATCCTGGGATAAATTCTGGAAAGGGCTATAGGCTGAAGAATCTGTGGCCTTTCCACAGGCTCCTCAGGAGACAAGGAGCAGTCAGCAAATTACTCTTTTTTGCTGCCTAGGGCAGTACTCAGTACTACTGTGCTGGGTCAAAAGAGAATTAGTGCCTGCAAGTAGCCAGCAGCACATGCTTGGAAAAGAGAGTAAGAATAAGATATGAGGGAGGTTGCTGTTCCCTTAACTTTCTTTGCCAGCTGTCAAGGATTTATTAAGGCAGGTTATCTGCTTCTCTTTCAGTGCATTCCCACTGAGGGCAAAGTTACTCAAATCAAAATAATACCCAAATACTCATGCAACACCTAGACTTCCCAAGTATGCCTGGGAGGGAGACAGTCATAGTGTTTTTAGTCAGGAAATTTCTTCCACTCCCCCAAGATGCTAATTCACCAAAACCAACACTTTTTCTAACATAACGGCTCAGGATTTTTTAACTTGTTTTTCTTCACTCTCTAGAAATTATAAAAATATTTCCCTGGGGTTGAGGGGGATGGATAGTTTTTTACCTCAAAACAAGGGGCTTTATTTTTGGTATTATTGTTATTGTTTTATTAAGCTGCCTACTGCTGCAACTGTTTTTAATGTTAAAAAGTTAAATTAAGTATTTTGATAAATAAACAACACATTTCTTTTGAAATTTCATTTGATGAACGTTTTTTGAAAATTAACTCTTCGTCTTAGTATAAAACAACATGATTTATTTCATCTGTGAAAATTTTTCACAAGACAAAAATTCTATCTTCTGCAGCTATAATCAAGCAGCAGTTTATACACATCTTTGCATGACAGTTCCTTCCCTTGTGTTCCTTTGAATCTGTTCCTCTCTGTCCTAAAGTCAGGCCTTATCCATTGTAGTATAGTTGAGTCCTAAAAAAAAAATGTATTTCAAGTTTTCAAAGATAAAAGTGGGTGATTTAATTAAGAATTGAGTCAGTTTGCTTAGGCTATCAACAAATAAGCTTGGTCTAAGCAAGTTTTTTTGAGTTGTTTCTTGAGTTAATGGAAAGTTAATATCAGCTGTACAGGGTGTTGGTTCAAGAACAGTGTTTAAGATAGATGGGATTAATTATCTTGAAGACTTGCATACAGGCTGACTATAGAGTAAGCCAGGTAACTAGCTCAGACTAGATGAACTTCTCAAGATATGTAAGGTTATAAGAGATTAATGCCTCTCCTCCTTCCCAGTGAAATTAATGAAAACATGGAGGATTTATTAGCAATTTTTAAATTGAGTTAGTCTTTTTAAACCTTAAACAATTTTAGATTTTTTTCTGCCCCATATTTTGTTTTACATATTTTTTTCTCTCTGACAAAAATAGCTTTTGCATTCCTGAATCATTTGATTTTATTGTTTGAACTCAACATCACCAAGCAAACCTGACTGAGTTGTCACACTATCATCACAGGACCATACGGGAAAAACAGAGGAGAATATTGTTGTCCTCATTTTATGGGAGAAGACATGAGGGCATACAGAGATTAAATGGTGCTCCATGTCTTCCAAACCTTTCAGAAATTATCAATAGAAATACTAGATTGATGGTAAAGTGCTATTAGAAACAGAAATTAAAACTAAATAGTAGTACAGGAGGTATCCCCCCATACAGCTATTTAAAGAACCATAACTGAAGAGTTCATGGACTTTTTTTTTTAGTAATGCTTATTTTCTGATTGTGAGTGATCTCTTAAATATGTACTATTGTTAAACATATTTATGTAGCAGATTATTTCAAAACAACAAGTGACATAATTCTTAATAAATGCAAACCTGGTTTTCTCCCTTTTTTCTGAGCTCATCAACATAATCGGAGAAAACAACATCTATTAGAGCAATCAAGCATCTATACTGTAGAGCCAAGTCAAAAGTAACAGAAAGAGTATATTGCATGCTACTTTACATTCATCTTCCATGTCTAAACTGTCAACTTTTCAGTCTGTTCTTTGAAAGGGAGCACAAGAACTGTCATTTAATAGTCAAAGGATATTAACAATGAAAGAACTATCATTTAAATAAAAATAAGAGTTGTGAAATTGATGTTGCAGCTGACTGATCTCCAAGTAAGTTTTGTTTTGTATAGCAGGCAATAGTACTTCACTCAGCAACTCCAAAACAGATATGAATGATAAAATTCAACACACCTTGCATTTAGACTTCTGGCAAGGAACCTGGACCAAGTAGGTACGTGACAGGCTGCCCTTAATGACTGACATAAGGCAAGTGTTGGATTTAGCATGTCTTCATTTGACAGCTGACCCAGCAGAACAGCACCTCAGTGGGCTGCTAGTCTTTCTTATATCTCTGATCTCTCGATTATAACATCACATCTCATTTAGCACTCCACAGTCATTTACAGACACTACCCAAGCCTAGGAAGTCAACTAAAAAAATGTAACTGTCTCACTGTTATTATTAGCCATCAAAATTCTGAAATATTGTCATCTTGTGGCAGGTTGACGAAATAGCAAGGGAAATAGCCACTTATCCAGGCTATTTCCCTGGCTCTGGAACCAACCAGCATGACTGGAGAGATTTCAGGTGCCAGGCACACATGTGAATTGCTGAACAGTTTCCTTAGTGCCATAGTGTGGGCAGACTGGGACAAACTAAATATAGCAGACTTACATGGCAAGATCAGGTCTTTAAGTTGTAGTGCTGTGTTTTGGATTCCCAGTGTAGCAATACTCATCAAATCCAAAGCAATTTAGCTATTAGACTCACTGACTTTTTCACCAACCTGAGGAAGTACCAGCAGTTTGCCTTTTTATAGCTGCTGCCTAGCTACATACATAGCTTAACCAATAAAAATTAGACCTGACAGAGGTTAAAAGATGAGCTATAGCAACCTAATGCTAATAACTGCAGTACCCTCCTAACATTTTTTTACTTATTTTAAAGAGAGCTCCTACAGGAAGAGCTTCGCCATCTGTTTTGTACTGTCACATGCCTTCTTCCAGAGCATCTGAAGGACATGCTAAACTCAGCACTGTTCTTCCCAGAGATTACACTGTGTGCACTCATTATCCAAGAGAACAGTGTGTCACCTTACCTCAAGTCACCACTGAGTCAGAGTTTTAGCTCTTCAAGACTCTGTGCCATACCTTTCTACGCAAAGCTCCTGAATCATGCAGAGGAAAAAGAAAGGAGAGCTACAAAAAAACATCACTATACATAAACACCTGCAGACCATCCAAGCTGAGGGCATATAAGTCAGGATGCACGTAGAGACATCTGAGCCTATAGAGAAGGAAATATTCAAACAGGCCCAGCAAGATACCAGTGCAGCTATATGGATCTTAGAGTGAAGATCTCAATTCAGTAAATTTGAAGGCCCATGTAGACATATCACTGGATCTCTTCACTGCCTAAGAGAACCCAGGCTCCGTCAGAATGTCTGTCTGCCTTCTCCCATGCCTAGCTCTTTGCTAACGTTTGAACTAGAAAACAGAGCTCGTACAAGTCCCCAAGCCCTTTCATATGAAATCAAATGAGTTACAATAAAAATGATCTGACAGGATCAAGAAGTACTTGAAGGTTTACTGTTTCTCAAAGAGTCAAGCCCAAGGCCATCTGGTTCACTCTGTAATGTAAAAGGTAGAATTACCATTTTCATGTCACCCGATGGTAGACTGTGGATGGAAGTCTGATGGAAGCTAACTAGCCTCATGATATGTATAAAGTGAATAAGCTCCTTATTCTGACTGAAAGGAAAAAAAAAAGGAGCCACCACCACAAATGCAGGTCAAATTAGGAGCTGAGCAATGTCAGTGGGGAGAGGTTCAGTAGAGAATGAAAGCAAATGGATATAGTTTTTTTTTTTCAGTGGAGATATATGCAGGCATGTGTAAGCATAAACAGAGACACACAGAAATATCACATACACAGAGCGCAGCAGAAAGTCAAAGGCAAGCTAGTTGTTGTTTGACCCTGACCTGAAAGAAAGCTAGGAGAGCTTTGTGAGGAGAACACAGACTGGAAAACAAAAAGGGATGGGAATCATAAGAGAGAAAACATTCTGCTCTTTGATTTCTACTGATTCAGAGAAACAGAATTTTATGTACGCATTTTATTATTAAACATTATCAAATAAAAGAAATATTGTCTCCTATCTAAAGATTTCCTCCCAATAGAAAAAATCTGCAGAAAAGTAAGTGTTCGCTGAAGGCTAGGACCTCAAAAGCAAGGGATGCACCACATTTAGGCTCATGTATGAAGGCTCCTAACCCACCTGTGCGGAGCATAAGGCCACAGGTCTGCAGTGACCAGCCTCAGACCTCGTCTTCCCAGGATCACTCAGCCACACCACCCTGACCCAGATTAGACAGGTAGTCAAAGCTGATTTATGCCAGTTGCAGGAGAGGAGAAAGTACCTGACTGCGAGTAACATCAGAACTGAGCAGGCAGATAACATCTGAGCTGGCATAAAATCTAGTGCATAACTGCCTGACACAAAAATCCCTCAAGCATACCAGAACAGTCGGGGTTAGTTTGCACCAGTTCAGTGATGCACCATATGGCTATGACATTTTAAATCCTATGTTGTATCGTCTAAAACCATATTTTCCATTCCTTGCAGCCACAGCCTAAGGAATAAAAGAGCAGGAAAAACACTGCAAAGATAGCAGCCAGCTGAGAGGCAACATTAAAGCAGAAGTATGCCTCAAATCCCATCTCTCCATGGGATTTATTGAATATAAATAGAGTAGCAAACAGAACTGAGGTGCCCCAAGCACTCCTGTATCGTGTTTATTATCTGGCGTGATGCACATTTATTTATTCCACATAAAACAGAAGCTTTAAGAAAGAAAATGAGAACATCTTCAGTCTGCCCACAGTAGTTAATCCCAGGTTCAAACTGCTTCAGAAAGATGAGGAAAGTTAAATCCTTCCCATCATCACCATAAATTCTGAGTTATAATTAGTAGGTGGATGATTAAAACAGGAATGAGATAGACACAAAGAGAGACATGTCAGCACTTCTAGAGATGCTCCATGTGAAGCCCAGTACAATAAGAAGCACTGGATCATGCTTACAAATCAGTGGCAGAGGGAAGCTGGACAATTTGTGAATCTAGCTCAGACCTTTAGTCATTAGGGTGATTCACTGTCACAGCGTTCAGCACTTGTGCTCTTTAGGTATCACCAGTATGAGGCAGTAGTAAAGCAAAACTACAAATCCAAATTTTGGACCTAACTATTAAAAGCACTGGTGAGGTGGGTCATCTGCTCCAGCTACTTTGGGATGATAAGAACCCAGCACCTGGACAAGAGTGCATGGCATACAGCCATTGCCTTCTGCAGCCTTGGAGAGGACCAGCATTTCCCCTCTAACAGCACAAAGTGCACTGTGGATTCTTTGCCATCATGGCTACATTTTAGCATTGAGGTTGTGTGCTGCGGAATGAGAAAGTGGATATTTAAGACCATGCCAGACAAATCTCTGGTGTAAAGTCTGTCAAGATCAATAAAGTTTCATCATGGAAGAATTTGTCCTGTTATTATAATTCAAGGAGTTTCAGGACTAAGGGAAAGTAAAGGAGAACATGTTCACTGCTTAAAGGAAGGTCTAAGTATTATTTTTCCAAAGACATTCATTAATATATATTTTTTTACACTGAAGAGAGTCACACTCCTATAAATGCTGGCTCATACATTTTGAAGCATAAAAGGTGACCAGCCCCTACTTAAATGAATGAAAACAATGTTCCTTTCTAATCAGATTTTAAAGGAAATCACTAATCAGCAATTTTTGAATGAGAAACAGTAGCCAGCTAATCCATAACCTGTGATACCCTGACCTTCTCATTTACCTTCTCACTGCTATTGTTCACATGGTTATTTATCTGATCAGATGCTGAAATGGTGGGTTGGCAGTTATCCAGACTACATAAGCATTTTTATGGAGACCAAGAGAAAACACCTAAACAGTACCAAAGCAAGGAGCAGATGTCTGCAGTTTATTTTCCTTGATTAAACTTCAATATAATTTGCATTAGGTCCTCTTTGTATTCAAGTTATCACATTGGGGAGTCTATGCTTGTGGTTGAGAATGACAGATGTTTGAGGAATTTGTCCAGCATTTGCAAAGGACAAGCTTCCAGATCCGAGCAGAGAAAACAGTGGAGTGGAGTTCACTCTGTTAGGACTGGAAAGGACATAGTGGACTTTATGTTAGGTTCAGAGTTGACAGTCTTCTCAAATAGCTCATCTGATGGAGCACAGTCAATTTCTTTATCAAGTCAGGGTTCTTTAAGGTATTTAACCTTTAAACTGTCTTAGCTAAGTATCTTTGAGGGTTAATATTTTGGCTTATATTGGAGGTGAATTGTAACGTCATTTACCTTAATCAGCTTTGTTGAACAGCTGTCAGTCACTGGAGTCACATAGAGTCCTGAAGGAGTTAGAATACAAGCTCTGCTTCCCCTTCCTAACTCTTCTTGCACTACTTTCCCAAAACATTAAAGGACATAAAACCTTATCATCTTCACTGATCTCCAACACTTCAAGGAAGGCTGAGAGGTCAGGATTATATGAACAATCCTGTCCCTCCTCTGGAAAATCATACTAGCAGTAGTAAAGGAAGTGTTCTTCCTTGGAGAATGAGCTGATATTACCGACTTGAAAGATGGCTGCTATCCTGGCTGCTCCAGCGATTACTGAAGTAGACTTGGTGACTGGAGTCTTTCAAAGGCGGCAGCATGTCAAACGATATTTTACTTTCCAGGTTAGAAGTTAAGCACATAAGTATAAACTTAGGAAGAGCCAAGAGATGCTACCTTTAAAGCAGGCAAAATGCCATCCATCAGCAGTGCTTAGCCTCTCCAGGGGGCAGTGGTTTCTGGCTCATGCTGAGTTCAGAGTCCCATGAGACTCAGAAATGGGAAAGCATCAATATCTCCTCCGTGCGCTGGCCCTGCTCTGTGTGATTCAGAGTCTGGCACCCTGCAGTACCAACCCATGACAGAGACAGCCTCCACAGCTGACAGATGTGTGCTTCTACAGCCTGATCATTAAGAGGTCAGTGTGCAGGACAGGGAAGCTTCCCAGTGCAAATCCAGTATGAATCAAGGGAACTGGGCATACTGGCGTACAGGCATTGTGTATTCCCATAGCATGCTGCTCTCAGAGACTGTAGAACACAGAAAGTGACCCTCCTCGGCCAGCATGCATTATGGTCAGTCTCTTCTTCTGTCAAATGGACAATTTCTCAAGATCTAGTCTTTATTTTTTCTTTAGTCAGAGTGCTTGCTGTATGGTATATTAGAGTAACAGTCACAGAAGAAGCAATGCCTTTTGTATTACTGTGGAAGACACAGAGTAAGAGCAGTTTCACAGTCACTCTCACTCCACAAGCAATACATGGCAGCAGATTGCAGACCTTGTTGCAACTCCTTCTTCAGCCTTGTGCCGTCAGGAAGAGGAGAGATTGCCCTGGCACACTGCTGACTGCCCAAAGCAAAATGTGGCAATTGTAGGTGACCTTTTACCTCACCAGCCTCCTCACTCTCTGCCTTTCTGCCTCTTTCAGTTGCCCTGATATTTTGCAGGTACATCTATCACTTCCTATTGTTAAATACAGGGAGAAATGGGTGCCTTTGAGGACAAGGAAAAAAGGATAAGGAACAGGGTATTTTGTTTGTTTAGAGCCCAGAACAACTTCCATTTGCTTTGACACTCACAGGGTCCCTGAAAACACATACTAATTCAGGTTAAAGAAAAAGAGTAGTTCACAAATTTTTCCACTAAATCTTGTAATTCAAGATTGTAATTCAAATGTTTTCCCCTCCTCAACTCAGATGATAGAACTTTTACTCTCTAGTACCTGTTCAGGAAATAGCTTTTACTTTCATGAATGTATATATTAATGTGTATATGAACATATGAATATGAAAATATAGAAGCATCATCTGTACTTCATCACAGACTATGCACATTAGTCATTGTGCTTCTTATTTTTCTTAATGAGTGGTCACTGAAAAAGCTTTTTAGCAGAATCTTTAAGCTTATTAAAAACTGTGTTATAATAAATTCCCTACTGACTAGTCTACAGATATCCTGATACAGTTGCAATCAAGAAATTCACAGCTGCGGCTAAATTATACTTCGTTAAGACAGGATGTGCATATTTGAGACTGGACTCACTAGACTGCCAGTGAGAGTCTGACCCCACCCCCCAAAACTTCATTCTAGTCAAAAACAGTGATGAGTGGGAGAAAGGAGCACCGTTAAGCACAGTGTGCACATGGGGAAAAGCAATACAAAGAAAATGACTTGCTCAAGATCACACAGGAAGACAGGGACAGAGCTGGTAATGGAACCCAAATGTCCTGAAACACAGCCCAGTTGCCTTAATAGTACCTTTTTTTTTCATTTTATGCTGTCTTCAATTATTTTCACTTCACTTAGATATTATGGTGACAGATGCCTTACAGAAACCTAAAATGGATAGAAAGTAGGTGTCAAGAATTTCTTGGACACAAAAGTAAGCAAAACAGAAGATATTTTCACTTTCTCCAGGGTGTATACTGACTTGTCTGCTATCTTCATCATAAGAACATCACACTATTTTGATTGCTTCCCTAGCCCTTTTATAGAGAACATTTTTGTAATTGATAGAGTCACTGTGAAAAGCAATCTGCTGCTGAATTAAAGATTAAACCAAAACTAAGCCCTTAGTCACTGTGAATGTGTACATTATTCAAGGATCCCGTTTATTATAAAAGGTAGTTCTACTTTTTAATGCCCATGAAGATTAAAAATAAACTAGTCAAAGCAATGAGTTTACCGTAACTTATATTCCCAGAAGGGATGAGTCTGAATTGTCATTATGAGAATAGGCTGCCTCAATCATTTTGAAAAAGGTTGTATTATCAAACAGGATGATCTTTACATAATTTATACAGTCCAATTTCACCTAATATTTTTCTTTGTAAATTCAAAAGCTGGTAACACATACACGCTCCCACATTTTCTTCACTAACAGGGGAGAGACAAGAGAGATCTTTTTCCCTTTTCAACACACAGTCCAGCTGAAGCCAAGCACTCAAGTAAGACAGCAAAAAGACAAAAGAAACAAGTAGCCCCACAAACCAGCAAAAAGGCTTCTGCCCATTGTGTGCAAAGCACTAACCTATAATTAGTTAAAGAAACAGCTAAACAGCTTACTATCCTGGTGGCAGGCAGGAAAATTCATCTGTCTGCTTTCCACTGCATCCACTGGCATTCCCAGCAAGTACAGTATTAAAGGCTTCACTGACCTGGATGAGAGGAAACCCAGGCTCTGGCCACAGACCAGTGGGGCTGTCTGACCTTCTGTTCAGCACCTGGTTCCTCTGACTAAACACGGATACCTACATGTAAGCTAGTCTCTGTAAACTTATTGAGAGAAAATGAACTCATCCAAACTAGATATCTCAAATATGACAATAAAATCCCATCCTGAAATTGCTTCTCTCTCTCTCCGTTAAGCAGAAGAGGACTTTTTGGCAGCTTGCTCAGCTGAGAAAGTGTAAACCCAGTGAGATGATTCATGGTCCAGCCTCTTCAAACTTTTACAATGGGCAGAGTGTTTGTGAGTTGTGTCACTTCCACTACACAAGTAACTATAGGAAGGACAGAATTGGAGCTGTTATAGTGGGTCCAGAGGAGGGTCACAAAAATAATCAGAGGGCTGGAACATCTCCCCTCTGAAGAAAGGCCGAGAGAGTTGGGGTTGTTCAGCCTAGAGAAGAGAAGAACAGTTTTGAAGATTTAGATTAGATATAAGGAAGAAATTCTTTACAATAAGGGTGGTGAGATACTTGGCCAGGTTGCCCAGAGAAGTTGTGGATGCCCTATCACTGGAAGCATTTAAAGTCAGGTTGCATGGGGCTTTGAGCAACTGAATTTAGTGGAGATGTTCCCCGCCATGGCAGGATGGGTGGAAATAGATGGCCTTTAATTGTTCCTTCCAACCCAAAGCATTCTGTGATTATGAAAAAAGATTAACATCTTAAAAATACCATAAATTCAATCAAAAGTCATGGTAAAGATAACAGTCCCTTGGGGCCTGGGTCTGTGATCTTTCATCACAACATGCCTGCTCTCATCAGCTCCTCTCTTTACTATGTAAATATGCCGCATTACTGCAGCATATGGGGCAGCTATTCATAGCATGACTTGCTTGCATTATTTTGGTTGGTATGTATCCACATCTGATTGCCTTGTTATCTTGGTTTTGTTTACACTTCTCTAGTATTTATTTTATCAGTTTTGCATATGTACTTAAAAGCTATTTTAGTACAAGGCCATTTAAAGCCTTTCAAGCCAATCAGTGCCATTGAGAAGTCACAATTTATAGGTGCACAGGAGACATGACAATTTTGCTATCTACATCTGAAGGAAGAAGTGGAAACAAGAACATTTTACCTTAATTTAAATAAGGACTAATCCCTGACACAGCAGTAATTATTTATAAATATTGTTAATCTATGAATGGGTTCTCTGCGTTTCAGGGACCCAGAAATGCAGCTAGGGTTCCTTCCCCCTGAGGAGGGAATATGATCCTTGTCCACGCTCAGAGTCAGAGTTTTAATCCAGCTGCCCAACAAGCATTGCCCAGAGCTCACAAAGCAGAGGCAGAAAAGTTGGACCAAAAAAACTAAGAAAAACACCACTTAAGGAAAAGGTGGATTCAGTCCCCAGTCTTGTCCCCTCTTGAAACAAAAGCTGTAAGATCTTTTACAGCCTCAGAATAATGTTGAATAAAATGCTGTGGCAAACATATCTGTTCTCCAATAAGACCATCAAAAGTATTTGAGATTTCTTTCGAAGACACTGCTGATTTCAGTGGACAAAAAACATTTGCTAAAGGTCAAAACATTTTGTCTGCCATCTTCATAACAAATAATTTTTAGTTCAGACTTACAGTTTCCCTAGCATTTTCTTCTATTTTTTTTTTAAAAGAATATTCCTCAAATTAACTCCAATGGAATATTTTAAGACTCCAATTTTTTTTTTTAATAGGATGAGCAACCTTCCCCCCCACAGAAATCATTTCAGGTCAATGTGAATGGAATTTTTTTCAGTCAGTGAACTGAAAAATCAATTATTCCAACAGCCACTGCTGTGAGCAACTCAAGGGCAATGTGAGACCGAGAGACAAATTGGGAAAGAAGAACTGACTGGTCCTACCATAATACTTTTCAGCATAGTGTTACCCATCATGACACAAAAGTTAACACCAGTGCTCTCGCACTCCTCATTTTCTGTGATTCTTAAAATACCAATTCATTTCTCATTTCAGAAACTTTATTTTCATTCTCTGCTTACTCTGAAAAAAAATACATATTTATCCATATTTAAATACTTATTCAGATACTTAACCTTCTTCTACCTCTTCCTTTTTCATTTACTATAACTGGCTTGGGAAGCATTTAGAGATTATAATGCATAGCCTCAAGACAATTGATATGTGAATGTACTTATCTACATCACCGCAGAAAAACAGAAACTTTGTTATCTTATGAGTTATCCCAACAGCAATGCAAACAAAATCTGATTCTTTTGGTAAAAATGTGTCAAAATATAGGTGGGAATACCAATTCTATTAATTGAAGAGATCTGCAGTTTTCTCCTCTTTCTGCACACAAGGTCAAATGAAAGTAATAACAAGTCCCATGAAACTCAAGATCCAGCCTCTCACATAACAGATCACCTAGTTCTGTGTGCACCAAGATATTCCATTATCAGAAATATTTTAATACTTGGAGGGAGGGAAATTTATTCTTAATATAATTTTCTCACTTCTCATTATTTCCCTGTTTGTCTACCAAAAAGGTTAAATTGGTTTGAGTGTAGCTGCAGTAGTCTGAGAAAGAGGAAAGGTCTGTGCCGGAAAAGTGGTAGGATGACATGAAATTTGTCTTCTGGCCATGGGACATAAAAGTATGATTAGCATCATATATTTACCACCTGACTCCCTTGCCTGGATGACTTTACAAATAGCTTAACTGGCAACATCCTGTGGCAAGATGTTTTAAGTAGTCTTCTTCCATAATCCTGCCAAAGATGAACATAATTTCATATTGAGGTGTCAAAATTAAGTGACCCAGTTCTCACATGGAAACAGTATTTTCTTCGTGCCAACGAGACTTTCAGTTTCCAGGTCTGAATTAATTTTTGGATTCTAATTAAAAAAACAAAAACCCAAAAAACAAACAAACAAAAATCCCAAAACCAAAAAACTAAGGCCATTAAACAATATTTATGGAGGAGTAAAAGGAAAAGGAGAGTAAATTAATTTTCATTTAATTGAGGATCAATGCCTTTTGCCTTTAAGCAATACTACTTAAAAGTCAGTCTGTTGCCTGAAAGTAATGTGCTTTTTATTGTTTGGCATAACTCCAAGGCTTGCTATAACTACCAATAACTGGAAAAAAGAAAAACTATTTCTGGTTCTTTCTGGTTTGTTTACTTTTGCATTTGCATGCACTCCGTATCTTCAATTTCATTATTTTCCATGTTTCTGCGACTCTTTCACACTGCAGTAGCAGGATGAAAATCATGATTGTAAAGCCTCAAGAATTTGCAGAACAGTCAGAGAGTAGGAATCTTATCTGATACTACTTTTAACACTTTTTTTATAAATAAGTATATTTTAAATTTATAGGGTCCCTTTAAATCCTTCCACTCTGATAATCTGTATTTCTGTTTATCTTATGCAGAAGTACTAGCTTTTTCCTTTTCAAAGCAAAACCTCATTTTCTTATTTTCTGCAAAGCTTTGAAATGTGCATTTTTTTTATTTTCCCACTGATGCTGAGATGAGGATTTATATGACATTTCTAAGTTCTGAAAGTGACTTGATTTTCCTCTTCAAAGACCCCAGGTACCATGTCCTCTTTTAAGCATTCTTTTTCATGGCCCAACAAAAGTATTTAAGCACAGGTTTAATCCTCAGTTGAGTAAAGTGTATGTTTATACACATTAAGTTAGTATGAACGCAGCCCCTAAAGCTAACACCAAAATGTGTGACCATTTTATCTCCTCTTGACTTCAAAAGGCTAGTAGTCCAGGTATTTTCAAAGAGGCATGGTATTTCATTTAATTTAAAAAAACAAAAAACAAAAAACAATATTTTTCCATGATCTTTCCCATCCCATAAAAGCCCAAAATATTTCCATTTAACTATTACCTCATCTCATATCAGAATAAAAACAATGACATCCTTTTCTTTCTATTCAATAAAGAGAGTTTCATAATGAGAACTGTAAAACTGAAAAGTATCATTGTTTAATGTTTCTGAATTCATCATCCTTAGCAGTCAGAGTGGGCTGAGATTTTTCCAACAGAATATTTCTCTGCTGCAAAACACGGTTTCATGGCTGAATTTTGGAAGTCCTCTTCTGCCTTGTCAGCCTCAGCTGGACCTATGGAACCGTGCTGAGAAGGAGAGTGAAAGAGGAGGAGTGGGAAGCACTTGCCAAGCCTGGTGATGGTGAGCAGGACTGAGAGGTAAGATTCACAGACATTTTGGGAACCAGCTATATTTCTAACAGCCAGCTGGACTGGACCACCTGCAGCACTGCTCTGGCTCCAATGAAGCAGCACTTCATGGTGTTAATTTCCTCATTTGTTTTTCCTTACTTTGTCAGGATCTGAAAAGATATTCCACTCTAAATTTTCACCTGCAAGTTTGACCCTAGCGTTCTTCAATATCTTGAAATTATTCCCTTGTAAATGGAAAGCCATCAGCATTTGTTTGCTGTAGATCCAATTTAGCAAAGCTTCATTCTTAAATTTTATGCCTGAACAATCCATGTACAATGATACATGTACTTTTATAAAGCACATTTGTAAATTTATAAATTTTTTTCAGGTCCTAGCAATTTTTCCTTTGATTTCTACTGGAATCTCTGCTTCTTTTTTTACCAGCCTTTAGAAATGAGATATAATCACTGCTTACAGTGTCCTGAATTGCGGAGTGCAGATGGCATTCTATGTTTATATTTCAGGATCCTTGGGCAAGTCCCTGCTGTTATTTACAGAACATTTTTGTAAAGTACATTTGTATACGTCTTGCTAAATAGTGGCTAATAGAGTTAAACGTGGCATGGCATTTGGAAACATTGCAAGCTCAGAACTTTTCACAATTAATAATACAGGAAAAAAATTGAACAGAATGCTTTATGGCAGTGTGCATTTACTGTACATCTATGCTTTGTGCTGACTGCATTTATGTTGTATTAGCATTAAAATCATGCCACTAATGAGACTCAGTGCATTTTAAGAAACACTAACATCAATCTTTGAGAAAACTCAGAATATAAATTCCACAATCTGTTGTCAAAAATAACATTATACTGTTCATATTTTTAAATGTGACATTGTAAAGGTATCTTGATTTCTTTTCAAGCCCTGTAAGCACTGTATAAAATAGTCTGTGCTGGTGAAATTACCTGGCAATGCCTCTTGTTCCATGATCATTTTTCCTGCTGTACAGCTGGAAATTCAGAAATTCTTTAGTCAGCATCTGATTAGCCATGCTTAATCATAATGAGCAGCGGTTCTAGGAATATATGCATAATCCTGCTAACTCAGTTTTGTCTTCATCTCCACAATAAAAAGGTTTCCCCATCTACAGCCTATTTGCTCACAGTTAACTTGATGGTAAAATATCCATTGAACTCTCACATCACATCTCCAGTGATGGAGGATTATTTCTTGATCTGCCTTGAAGCAAAGCTATAACTTTTCCAGACTGGCCTGTGCATCTGGCTGGTAATGAGGTGACTGCTCCTTTTCTAGATATGAGTGATTCATTTTAGATCAGAACTGTTCAGTTTACAATGCATTTCTTGTACTGCAAGATACCTTGGTATTTTTGTTAAAAATTTAAGAAGTTATTATTTGCTATTTTATTTAAGCCTGCTGTATGCTAATGTGAAAAACCAGATTAGTAGTAAAATTAATTTTCTTCAGGAATTAAGGTGATGGAAATCGCACAAAATCCATCTTGTGCTGAAAACAATTTTTAATAAAAATATTTTATATCTTCTATATATATAAAATTCTTATTACAGCAAGCTAAAAAATTATAATTTTTTTTCTGGAAAAAAAAATAAAGGGGGAACTATTATTTTAGCTTTTAGTTTAAAATATGCCATTCAGTATCAATGCATAAAACAAAAAAAAAATTGCATTAAAATTAAAGTGCTTTGCTTTTTAAAAAAAAAATAAATTTAATGCTAAGACAAAAGTGAAGTTGTAAGCATTTTGAGCAGCTCTTCAGAATGTAATAACATGAAAACATGCATTATTAAGTTAGTGAGACTGCTCCAGGGCTTATAATTAACCATTCCCACGTGCCTATACCTACTCAGGCATCCGAGGATTTGCAGGCTGCTTTAGCAGCCCAATCTAAAGGCTCTACCCTGACAAACTCTGTGGCTGGATACCTTCAAATGACTACACAGGAACTGCCACTACAGGGATCAACCTACCCAGAAAGGACAAGTTCCCTGTCACTCAACAGAAGCTATAACTCATTCAAGTTTCCCTAAGCTTACAGTGGACAAGGGAGATGCATGACATGCTGTTCTCTTTTTCTGTCCTTTTCTACTTTTGGCCAAGGCCAGAGGTAGGACGCTGAACTAGGGAGACACTTTGTCGGACTTTGGCCAGCTGTTTTTACAGCAATCAGGACCAAGGTTCTGCTACTTACTGTGTCCTGACCCAAGCTCAACACTTAGACTAACTGTAGTAGGAACTTGAGTTGTATTTAAACATGTTTTTCCTAAGTGTCTGTAGAATCAAGTCTCATCCTATATAAATCAAATATGCTAAAGAACATGCTCGTATATACTCAGATTAGCTGAGACACACAGAGGCATGACTACTGAGGCTCAAATTATGGAATTGCATTTAAATTTCTGGACAGAAGCAGCCCAGCAGCAGAATACCACTTCTTTCATACTGGCTGAGATAGTATGAAAGAGGGACTGAAGAAGGTCCATTCTCTACCTTATGAAAGAGTTTATTCCATCCACACTACACTGTCAGAGCCTGGGGGGGTGGGGTGAGAGGGCGCAGAAACAACAACAACAAAAAAAACCCCACACCCGAACTCACAACAATAAAAGTTTAAGAAAAAACTTCTAAACAGCCACACTGAAGGTAAAAAAAAGGTTATATCCCCAAAGTGTTCCAGCTGAATTTCTGAAAGGCATCTTTAAAAACCTTCTGAAGCTTTCTTAGCTTCTGAGCTAAACAGCCATCTAAGCAGGTTTCTGAAAGTCTTCTTTAATAGCAAACCGAAACCTTCCCTATCGCCCGTGCAGCTGTCAGTCTCTCTTCCATGCCCTAACCCTGTTAAGTTTTGCAGCTGTCTTTTATGAACATCAGAATTGCTTTAAAGCTGCAATGCCCCGAGAAGACATGTCTTTTTTCAGGTAATCTAGATTTGTCAATCTGTCCAAAACTAGTGCATCATTCCATAGTCAGTAGTTTATTCTGTGACAGTAATAGGCAATAAAATAATGCAGTGAAATATTTTAGCATGAGGAATCTAATTCAGTATAGGTTAATAAAGTCTAGGTGATTCATCATGGCACATTATTTATCCACAATAATTTACTAGGTAGATATGTGAAATCCCATTGTAGTCAGTTGAAATTTATGGGCTGGGCAGTCTCCTTTGGCTTTCCTCTTTTTTTTTTTTTTTTTTTTTTTTTTTTTTTTTTTTACTACAAAGGACATTTACTTTCCCCACAGCAACTGAACAATAGCCAGGAGTTGTAGGATTGCATTATCTCTGGTTAAAAAAGCAAGATGCTTTTACAGTACAAGATCTTTTTTATGATGCAGAGCTAAGAAAAGCTGTTAAACTCCTGTTTTTTAAAAGTCATGCCAATCCTGTTGAGAGCATTGTAATGGTTAAAAATAGTTTGGGAATGAAAACACTTTTGGACAGAGATTTATATGGTTAAAAAAATATGTACATAAATAGAAAAACCTACCTAGAACAATTTTTAAAACAATTTAAGTTAAACCACTGTAGCTTATGTGCTAAGACAAGCCCCACTAGTCTGCATATTGGAATAGAGCACTAGGTAATGGAAATTTATGAGAAATTATCACAGAACACTGCAAATAAAAATATTATTAACTGCATGAGAAAACAGCATCACAAAACACTTGAGGGTGTTTTCTGAAAACTTCATTACTGATGGTAATGGCTGAAAACTTAAGAAAAAAGCTATCTTCTCTCTCCCATAATCAAAGCATCTCTGATACTAGCAGTACAGTGTCAGGCTTGTCCGTGAGCAAAACATTGTCTCCCTGGAAACAGCTAGAATGTGATGTGTCACTTCATCTGATCCCAAAATGAGAGATAAGAAACAAGAAGTGTGAAATCCTTTGCTGTAGAGGTTTGCATTTTATTAATAAACACCTGCAGTTTGATGTTTAGGAGTACCTGAAACATGATTTCCTAATTGCTGCGAAAGTCATTGAATCTCTTTTACAGTTGCATCTGTCACGACAGAGGTCCTTTCTTTCACTGTTATTTTCCTGCCTAACAGATCATAGCCTCAAAACAAAATTATAAGTATCTCCTTTGCATAACTTCCTAATTAACCCACTCTTTACTTCACTAAAAATTACACTAACACTTTCCTGGAAGCAAACTTATTTATTCAAGGCCACCATTGGGACTTTATCAACCTAACTGTTAATGTGCAAGCTAGGCATAGATCTAGGATTGCTCAAAACAAAGTCACACTAATAATTTTAATTAGGAACACCTCCTAAACCAAAGCTGTAGAAAAGGGACAGTAGCAAACTAGCCAGTGTGCATCACAAGCAACATTTTTTTCTGTTAAAGTTGCTCTGGATTCTCTGGGCTGACTAAAAAGTAAGGCTTGCTAGGGAGCTTCTCAGTCTCCACATAAATAATTCTCCATATTTAGACTGGAATTTTTGTTCACAGTCAGAGAGAGAGAGAGAGAGCAGGCACTGTGGAGCAGCAGTAGTCATGTGCAGGCTGATGAACTCCAATCCATGTCTGTTCCCACACTACATGACCTGGATCCATGCAGAGCAACAGTGGAGGCTAAAGCTAAAGTGTCCTTAGATTTCTTGGATAAATCAATGCATGCAGAGAAAAAAGCAAAGTGAACACCAAACTCTTGGCTATCATGGGTTGAATATCTTCTCCACTTTTATTCTGGCTGGAAGGCAAGCTGCTTTGAAAGCCCTTAGTTTCCTATTGCTGCAGAGGGGAAAGGAAATAAACTTCTCTAGAAGACACGTGAGATAGGAAACACCTTCACATCTAACCCAGTTATTTACTTAGCCAGAAGCAAGCTTTACTGACATGAACATACTCCCCATCAGGCTTGTTGGGCATAATGCAGTGAATAAGATATTTGAATGCACAACCCTTATAACTTTTTCTAGAATTTGCAGATGAATGAGGGACTGCAGAAAGAGTGCCTGAACACTGTATTTGAAAACTTGACCCTACGCCTGCTTTCTCTCACGCAGTACCAAAGCAATGCTGGGTAAATGTCTTTGACCACAGTGATCACAGCTGCATCAGTGATGAAAGTTTTTCCATCCATCATCACATAAACCTTTGTGAATTCCACAAAAATGCTGTAGCAGTCAATGGTTGGTGAGACATAAAAAGCTACATAATATTAAGCAATCTGGAAATAAAACAAACCATCAATTGATTCTTATTAATTTAAGATTAGGAAACCCCCCAGAGTGGAACATTTCAATCTCAAACTGCCCATGCTTTGGTATCTCTTTCTGTAATATAAGAATGTCACAACCACTTTCTCTAGCGTGTTATGAAAGTCAGTTCATTAACAGTTAAGAAGCCCTCAAACCATACAGAAATTAATGTCTTTTTCTCTAGAGGACAGTCTGAATGATGTATCATACTGAGGGCATGGCCCAAGTGCTAAGCAATGAGGGCAAGTTGGAATGGTGAATAATGATTTGTTTAGAGATCACTTACATTGTGATGAATGGGGACCATTTAAAACAAAAAAAAGTATGTGACCATTAAATTAAAGCAAGTGTTATATCTATTACAAGGCAGGTTTTAATATAATGATCATACAGTACTAATACTACAAAATTAATACTTAATTCTAGTATTTCACAGCTTTCAAAAGGTAAGTTTGCAGATCCTTCTGTATGTAATTATATATATAACCAAGACAATATCCTCTTTTGACTCTTGATAGGAATACTTTCATAACACAGCTCTCAAGATGAGGTTATCTGCACAAAAAAAAAAAAAAAAAAAGTATGGGAGAAAACTGATGGAAAATGAAGGTAAAATGCAAAGCCTGACTAGACCATTCTTTGAGAGTAATATATTTGTTAGATATTGTTTACTAATATATTAGCAAACATCTTTACAGAAGTACTAACCAGCAAAGATAGTGATATTATGAGAATGAGGGACAGTCATCAATAAAGAGAAAACCAAAGAATTATTAAAACATAAGGTCCTAATTTTGAAACAGTCAACATTATTTTAAACTATTCCATGGAACAATAGATTCTGTCATTCCCAGACTAACAACTTTGAAACTAGATATTCTACTATTCATCTTATCTTGCCTTCCTCTGTACTCTAATATTTAGATGAGTTACTTGTCTTTTAGCTTCTTTGGACCGTTTTTGTTACCTTTGCAGTGGAATTAACCCATGATTCTGCATCTTACAACTACTGTCATTATTAGGCAATAGAGAGAACATTGAGGTGCCTAGTCTTAACTAAATATTGTTTACTGATGGATTAAAATGCATACAGAAATTTCCTTACATTCCTAGGTGATATCAGAAATCATAACTGTGACTTTTTTTCTAAAAACATTGGACCAGATGATTTTCTGAGGTCACTTTCAAACTGGGCTGTTCTATGATTCTATGAAAAATAAAATTTATCAGGACAGGATATATTCCTATTAGAGTAATTTATTTTTTTACATTGAGTTTATCATCATGAATAAAATTTAATAAATAATAACTTTTTTGGCCAGCTACTAAAGAAACTGTTGAGAAAAGGGAATAAATAAGGATTTTTTTTGTTGTAAGTAAACAAGCAACAGAGAAGTGAGTAGTTCAGCTAGTAGCTAAGGTGAAAATGAAAGGATTCATGGATCAGTATCTGAAGAAACAGAAAGCAGGACTCATGGCAAGTACATGAACAGAAATCTCAGGCTCTCCAGCAGCCCATACTCATATCTAAAAGCATAGCTGGGAACTCATGCTTATTAGCAAGAGGATATTTTTTGTTAATTTTTGAATGTCTAGTGTTTCTGCCTAGAAAGACCTAATAGGGTAGCACAGTGCAAAATCTTCTGGAATTATTAGCAAATTTCTTTGCTGGCACTACCTCAGAATACCATTTTAGTTACTTTAGTGAATCTGAAACAAAGAAAAGAACAGCACTGCTAGTATGATAGATAATGTTGCATGAGATCTTTATGTTAATTAAGTTTTTTATAAGTTATCCATAATCTCTATCCCCTGGAGCTTCAAGCCCTTAAAAATACCATTTCCTTCAGCTGCAGTATTGTAATCCTGAAGGAAAGCAAAAGAACCTGGTATCTGTGAATTTATAAGACAAGTCCCTGAAAAAACTATACCAATTATAGCATGATCTTTTTCCTATTTCACTGGCCCCAAAAAAGTCCCCCGAATACATATGCTTGCAGGAACACTAGAAAGTTGGTTGTCTATAGCTCAGGTCCCCAAATGGCCCCTTGCTGCCAAGGAGCAAAACGTAAGCAGAAGTTGCTGGAGTTGTTACACGGAAGTGCCACAAAGGAAATGCTATGAAGAACCGTAATTCTTCCAAGAAACACATTCCTCCTCCACTTGGAATTTAAAATGCATAAGAGTGCACCAGAGATACTAACAATGGTAAAAAACTGGGGGGAGGAGGGGGAGGGAGAACCCCAAAAGTAAACACTTATTGACGTTGAGATGAGTTACTGGAAGAGGAAAAGGCAGAGTTTGAAATACAATGGGCTTCTGCTGTGTTCACAGTCAACCTTTGCTTATCCCAGAGGCAAAGAAAGCTTTGCTAGCTACAGAAACAGAACTTAAGCAACGCCTGTTCCTTGTTGTTATGTTTTTATTAAATCTGTTCTGAGCTCTTGCATAAGCAAGCTCACAGCTGAAGATTGTACTGTTAGAAAGCAGCCCTATCTGCTAAAATTCATTAACAATAATGCTGGAAAAAAGCCAGCATTTTATGTGTTTTCACTTTCTCAACTGCTTCCCACAGTTAAAATGCAGTACTGAATAATCGGCAACAAGAGTGCTGTGAAAAGAGGAATGAAGAGGTATAGGCAAAAAGAACAGCTGTATTTTCAGTTGAGGGGTGTTTATTGTACTGAAGTCTAAGCTCAAGAGTAAAGGAGCTAAAGGAGGAGTAAAGGAGTAAAGAAAAGCTAAAAAAAAAATAAAGAAGAAAAGGATATTGTCCTCTCTCCAAAAGTATCAACCCAGCACCAAAATTTAATAGCGAGTCCTAAACGAGCACATGATTTTGAAATCTATGGATCTTTCCATATATATGTATGTCTTCAATTTCTAATTCTTCCTTACATAAAACAAAGCTTAACTGTTCTCTAATTTTGCTGTCTTCCAGTTATACTTTTCTCCTGGAAGATATTGTAATACAAATTCTGTGAGAAACCTAACTCACTGTCATTGACAATAGGAGTAGGATTAAGATTCTTCACTTCTTTCTTTTTTTCCACAGTAGTCCAGGGTTCCATTGTGGTTCTCCACAAGCTGTCTCCAATAACTGCAATGGTCAGAAGAATTAAGCATAGAAAAAGCTACTTTACTATATTTTTGATTTATGTTGTCCATCATAACTCACTGCTGAAATCTACCTTGCCAGTCAGATTTTAATGGTGAAGCGAGGAGTGGAATAGGCTTTTGTGGCCCTAATGCTGCCTCAGTAGGACTGAGAGAGGTGCAGAAATATTTGAACAGCTGTGCACCACTTCCTTACACCATGACTAAAGTAGTGGTAGAGAATTCCATTTCCCTGGACACTTCATTCTGATACTTGGGATTTAAAACAGTGTTTTGGTTATAACAGCTTCAGAATATTTTCTCCATGTGCAGCCTATGTGTTGTGATTGTTTTCTTGTTTGAGTCCCTGTCGTCTATTACTATGCACTCCATCAATGCTTCCTTTGCACAAGCAGCATTCCTCTCACACAGATCTTCAGGACCTCACGCCAGTGCCAAAGATCTGATTGCAAGCTTATGTCAAGATTTCCTTAGACTACAATATTTTTAGCCTGCCTAAACTGTCAGATAGAAGTTGACAGAACTCAGTAGCAATTTTAATGCTGTTTTCTGAGGAATAGGTGATGCTCTAACTTCTATCTCTCCCATGGTTTTTTTTAGTAATTCAGAGTTCACTTTTGGTCACATGGTTTGTCATTAAGTCCTTACAGAGGTATGGGTCTGTTCCTGTGAATCAGGCTTATGGGAGAACAGAAGCTTTGTGATAGCCTGCTTCTTGTTGATAACAAGTTTGCTCTGATGTGAAGAGGAAATGCTGTGCATTCATGAGGTTAAACTGGAACCTACTTGACAGTTTGCAGAATATTTTGAGATTTTAATAGAAAGGGGAAAAGAAGGTTAGGAAAGCTGGTTTCCTCACAGGGATGCCCCTCTCTGCTTCAGGAATAATCCGGAAAATTATAAACTAAGGGAGGCATTGCTATAGGATGTACTGCCAAACAAATTCATAGAATGTTAGGGTTGGAAGGGACCTTAAAGATCATCTGGTTCCAACCCCCCTGCCATGAGCAAAGACACCTTCCACTAGACCAGGCTGCTCAAAGCCTCATCCAGCTTGGCCTTGAACACTTCCAGGGAGGAGGCATCCACAACGTCCTTGGGCAACCTGTTCCAGTGTCTGACCACACTCACAGGAAAGAATTTCTTCTTAATATTTAATCTAAACCTCCTCTCTTCCAGTTTAAAGCCATTTCCCCTTGTTCTATCACTACCTGACTCTGTAAAAAGTCTCTCCCCAGCCTTCCTGTAGGGCCCCCTCAGGTACTGGAAGGCTGCTGTAAGGTCTCCCCAGTCTTCTCTTCTCCTTGCTGAAGAGTCCCAACTCTCTCATCCTGTCCTCAAAGGAGAGGTGCTTCAGCCCTCAGATCATTTTTGTGGCCCTCCTCTGGACTCGCTTCAGTAGGTCCATGTCCTTCTTATGTTGGGGAGCCCAGAACTGGAAACAGTACTCCAGGTGGGCTCTCAGGAGAGTGGAGTAGAAGGGCAGAACCACCTCCTTCAACTTTCTGTCCATGCCTCTCGTGATGCAGTCCAGGATACAGTTGACCTTCCAGCCTGCAAGCACACATTGCCAGCTCATGTTGAGCTTCTCATCCACAAGTATCCCTAAATTATATTAGTTTATGGTTGCTTACTTTCATTTATGTATGGTACATCCTCCACTTTTCCAGAGATGTCTAAATAGTGTGCGGAATTCCATCCCAGGAAAGCTTTTAATGCCCTCAGATCTTTCATTCTGCATGGTATGACAGAGAAATGGATAAACCAGTGATGTTGACAAAAGAGTGCTGTGGTTATCATAGCTTTCATGGCTCCTACACAGGGCTTCAAAACATGGTGCATTAAGTAGAAAAGGAGTTAGCTTTCTAGTGAAGATAAAAAACTCTGGGATTTTAGCAAAAGCAAGCAACTACTTTTAAGTAACTGGTATAGACCACACTGAATTAATTTGAGCAAGGAATTTCACAGAAACCTCTTCTGTTTTGTCATATACAGAATCTGTTCTCCCAACTGCCAGCAAATGCATCACCATTTCATTCATTCTTACAGGCAATAGACTTTAAAACACATCAAGGGTTGTGGCAGACTACTGCACATCTTTTAAATTCTGTTTCAGACTTTGTACGGCTCTGGTTATAGTATGCTCTGAACATGAAACACAAGCAAAGCACAAAGCAACTGCCACATCATCAGGTCTAGCTAACCACAACATTGACATGGAAAATTATGACATTTACCAGCAAAGAGAACACTGCAGTTGATCTGAATGTTAATAAACAAACTTTTCTCTTTCTTTATCTATAGCAAAGGAAGAAAAGTATGCTAAGAATAGTGGCTTAATTGGTAAATAGGGCACCTCAGTTGGCAATCTAGCATTGTAGACACAGCTATGGAAAGATGGAAAATAAGACTTAGCCTCCCACTTTTTTGTTAATTAGGTTGTTATCTGTCTAAATCCTTTCATTTATTCCCACAGCTAAATTGCATGAAAGCTAATTCGAAGTTCACAACTGCACCTTCAAAATTCAGGAAAAACTCAAAAAGTAAGGCTCATCTTCCTGAACTAGTAATGCATATCAGAAGTCAAAATTAAAAATCCTTGAAGATATCCAGATGAGGCAGGAATGAATAAAAGTGTTTCACCAAGATCTAAGCTCTGTTTAGACCACGAGAGTCACATTGACCCTAAAAATGCTGATAGGAAGAAGCAGCTCTGTATTGATTGCCAAAATAATGCATCATCTGCTCTTTCACTTCATCGTACAGAGCGGTTTAGTGCTCAGTCAAAGAGTCATGGGTACTCTTGGACACTTTCCAGCCTTTCTGAAACATTCAGACTTTTTGGCAACTTTGGTCACATGTCTTTATTTTTTTTTAATAATACAAAATATATCTTAAAGAGAGTGGCAGGGGAGAAAGTGCCTCTTGACTTACAATATCGCAGTAAAAAAACTTTCTCTTAAAGGAGTAAGACATCTTAGAAATCTGACAATGTCTTGTCCTAGAAGGAAAAGAAACTCACTCAATTCTAAGGAAGTGGAACACCAAGCTACATTATTTGCCTTGGAAAACTCGGTGGCATCTCTATCAAATAAACAAAACAGCATTTGAACCTAACAAAAAGGAAGATATGAAATAAACCAATCAACAAAAAAATAAAAATACTTTAAACTTCTCCATATTTGTGGCCTGAGAACTTCCTCACTTCATATTTATTTCTACCTTCCTGCTTTTGATAAGGTTGCTCAGGCCTTCTAAATGTTCAATCTTTTCTCATCAGACAGAAGATGTATAGACTCAAAATATCATTCTCAAAATTTCTTTACATTTTTGAAAAAATCACTATTAGCATGGATATTTGCATTGATTTCCTAAGAAATGAACAGGGTATCTGAATTTAGAATAGGGGTCACTGTTGCTGGTGCGACAGACAGTTTGGGGACTAAGAGAACAAGATTGAGCTGATGGTACCGGTACCTATAATATGTTCCTCTACATATCAACAAAAGATGAAAAAATCATTATCCAAAAATAATTCTTCTCATCCCAAGTACTTTGACACCTTCCCATGAATTATGGCTCAAAAGTCAACTAATTTTGGTTATCTTTTCCCTGCAGCCTGCTTTCAGAATCCTCTTTCACCAGTAGCCAGCCAAACAACACTCACAACCAAGGACAAATGTGGAAAAAAACAATAACTCATAATACAACATTCTGTTTCAAAAATCCTGAAACAGCTACAACCCAGAGAAGTTTGTAATTCTAGTTTCTCCAAACCAAGCCAAACAAACAAACCTGGTAAAAATTAAGTTGGCAGCCTCAGAGTTTAAAACTAACAGCCTCTCTCCTACCTCATCCTTTCTTATTTTTATTTATTTTTCATTTAGGAAAGAACACTGGAAAGGCAACACTGATATGGATGTTCTGGAGCTCTAATAGTCCTTATTACTTTGGGTTTACACAATGAGGAATTCAGACCTAGTGACTTAGTAACATTGATAATATCATCAATCTTGCCAAGAGAAAATGGCTAATCTACTTTAGCAGCAAGTTCATTAAAGGTTGAGTTGTTTGGAGTTTTTTTCTCTAGAAGAAGAACAGGGCCAAGATAAGGATCTTCCAGAGAGTGTTTTCAAACTATCACTATAAGCAGGCAAATATTGCAATTCACAACTAGGAAGGGAGAGAGAAATGTAAAAATCATAAATTCTTAAGAAAACATTATAGCACATAGATTAAAAAGCTTATTGCTTAGAAGATTGAAGAGTATTAAATGAAAGTGGCTGAGGCAGAATAAAATGGATATCCACAAAAAATGAGATTCTAGGAGGAGAGTTAATGATGAAGTGCCGAGCTGGCAGAAGGCCAGCGTTGTCCAGATTAGTTCAGTTGAGTAGGAGGGATAATGTCAGCTGACATGCTGGCAGCAAGAAAGGCCTAGGAGATGGATGGCAGCTTAAACACAGGCTGGTCCAGCAGTCAGTGGAAAGCTTGTTGCAGTGATCAGACTGATTATTCTATCTAGTGGGATCTGGGGTACTTTAAAGTAACTACACAATCCACCTGTTAGGAAAACAGTTTTGGAAAGGGCAATCCCATCAAACAAAAATGCATGACTGGTGACAGACCAGACACATCACCCAGAGAGACAGCAGGCTGCATCCCAGGACATTGTGTAACACTGAAGATAATCCAGGGCAACTTTATTGGCATCTTCAGAACTGACTCCAGATTTACAGATACTAATGAATTCAGAGTATAGCCATATTAGAATTTCCTATCAAGTGCACAGGGAAGACTTTTATAATTAAAATCTTCTGGTCTGCAAATAGAAATTGTAGTTAACATTTGACAGAATTTCATCCATGGGCTAGATGTTCAGCTAAGGTAAATGAGCACACTTCTATGATGTCAACATAGACTCTAGTCCACTAATATCTTCCATGGGACAATGGTAGTATTTGCAGAACTGCAGTCTCTCCAAGCAGATATTGGAACAGCTTGAAAAAATACTAGAGTAACTGTAGTATAAATATTACTCCCTAATCTACTAGAGTGAAACTAAAAATCCAGTCTTGCTGCAGTCTAGGAGTAAGATGTCAAACTGGGGACTTTCTGAGTTTGAAACTAATTTGTGCAGAGGAAGAGGAGTAGCCATCTGCAAACTGGGATAAAAAAAATCAACAGACCGTTATCAACCCAGGGATCAAGATCTCCAACTCCACACCTAATGGGCATGAGGAAGAACTTCTCTTTAAGCCAGTGCCCTGGAAGAATCTGAACAGTCTAATGACAAAAAGCTGTCACATGTAATCATTGCTATACTTGACTAGAGTGTAAAATAAGTTTCCCAGTAAGCAGGGATGAATACAAAGATTATTGGAACTCATAAAACCAGACAATTTTAATCTATAACATCATCCACATTTTATTTTTCTGTGGATAGCATTTAATTTTTATTTTCCATTCACAGTCTATGAACAGGGTTAAATGAGCATCTAATTAGAGAAACATACAGCTTAAACATTTATGCAAATCAACCCTTTTCATGAGTAACATGGTGGACAAGCATGAAAATGGACTGATTTGTTATCTGTGTTTCAGTTCCTGTTTTAGATATCTAGACTAACCATTTTGTCTTTGATGAGATCATCTTTCTCTGTTGTCAAGTGTCAACATGATATTTTCTGATGCTTTTTTTGTTTATTATCATGTTTAAGTTCAAAAAACTCCTCTGTCACATAACTGCATGTAAATTCACATTTTCAGGGTTGGTTTGAAGTCTAATTGTACTCTGTTATAGCTTCGTTGATGTCACTTTGACTTAGTAAACAATTACACCAAAGATATGTTTCAGGAAACAATTTTTTCCTTGATAATATATCTGGTTGTTTCTTTAACTTTTGCAACAGAGGAACAAAGACATTCCATAAATTAAAAGGTGGACATGAAACTTAACAGTCACAATGCACCAGACTGGAAGATAACAATCAAATTTTCCCACAGATTTCAGTTACAGATTTAGGTCATGAAAGTAATTGATTTAATTACTTCTACAGCTCTCTCTACTTGCATTCTAACTCTCAACTTCAAACTATTTGCCCCCAACAGTATCACTCTTACCAGACTTTAGGAAATATTTTAACCTGGTATACTCTAATCACATTAAAAGGAATGATATTTCTGTAGGCAGCAATTATTGTTAAAGCACTAATTACAGCTAGGTGCAACACAAGCCATCATACAGCAAGCAATCAACAAGAAGTTTGAAGCCTTTAATTCAAGACAAGAAATGAGAAATGGAAGTCACTGTTATAATCGACAACCAGCTGCCTCATTTGGAAGCTGGAAGGGGTTAGAGGGCAATGCAGAAATCAACATAATAGCAGCCAGAAGAAATTTAGGAAAGCTTGTGAAGCATACTTAAAGGGTATGAAATGCAACTAAGTGAAACTTTTAAGAATTATTTTTTTAATCCTATGAAGGTTCTAAGAGATAAATTGGTTTTTAAAACTCCCTATGCAATCTGTCCAGCATACTGTATTCCTCAAGAAGGCCAATCAGATAAAAACTCTGGAGGTAATTGAAGAAGCTGTAATTCCATCGAATAAGGATTTCTTTTTAAATTGGTTTGGCAATCATAATGCAGTAGAAGCAATAAATGCATTTAAATAATAGGTATTAGGTTTTTTACTGAGATGCACTGTTAAGGATTGTAGGCTTCAGTGCAGAGAACAGAACAATCTAGATTAAGAGGTCCAAAACAGTCAGACTCAGCTGATTTCACCAACTTTTCGAATGCATGCCCTTGAACAATTACAGCTATGCCCCATGAGATGCTAAGAATCAGCAGCTTTCACGGATTTTATTAGTGTTGGGTTTCTCCATTACTGTGACTGGAGAAAAATAATCTAAATGTAGAACCAATAGACAACTCTTTCAAACACCTAATAGTTTCAAATTGGGCACCAACATTTTCTGCGTCCCCTCCTGAATTTGCTTTCTGCTGAAAAAGACTTTGTTACCACTAAAGAAAGAAATATAATATAAAAATCCCAAGGGCTAGGTTAGATTCAAGAGGAAAAGGTGGTAATTTCTATTCCTATAAGTTGACTAACTTACACACGTTGCTCATCTTTTGACCATTTCCAAACTTTTGTCTAGTTTTCAGGTGTCTATAAATCACTTTCATCTGGGCTTACAATGTTGTTCTACAAAGAAAAGATGCTTTTGACGCTTAAATAAGACCAGTGACAAATGCAAGAATTTTACTTTCATTTGCTAGAATAAGAGTAGAAGACTTCCATTCCTATGGGACTTACATAGGTATTCTGGAGGAAAAGAATGTGGAAGTAGATATGGTACACTTATTTAACTCAAAAATAAATTACTTTGGAGAAGTGGCAAGCATTCATTACTTTTATTCTTTCATCTGTTCTGTTGCTTTTGCCATCCAATCATGACATCACAAAATTTATCAGAAAAGTGTGTCTTATGGCATAAGTTCTATCACAGAGAACTGAATGAAAATCCATTATTAATTCTGTTTGTAACAGAAAGCAGTACGATATTTACTTTTGTTTTCAGAAATTAAAAATAACTGTTTCAATTTGTTAATAAGTAGAGCTGGTGCAGAATTTAGGCATTAAATTAATGCCAGATTCAATAGCCTTTTGGCAGGTAAGTGCTGTGTTAGTTACATGTCAATGAGAAGATAGTGAATTTCCAACCACTGAAACGGCATCCTCTGTTCCCTGGCAGCATCACCATCAATAGTCCTGGCTTGGAGGAGGTCCTGCACTCAAGAGATTTTGTCCCTGTAACAGCTTCTTGTTGAAGGGCAATTGTCATAGCAATCATGTCAAAGATAGTAGAAAACTCTTGATGCGTCTTCCCTTCCGCCCTGTTAGTTATTGTCAGTTCCTGGTGGATTATTTAATCAGGCACTTATACTAATAACCTAGTAGTGAAAGACTACCTCAGTTTCCTGGGTTCTCTAATCCTCTATCAACAAGAGTTTTGTTTAACAGTATGCAAACGAATAGAATGACTAACAACAGGCTACAGCTGGGAATTGCCATGAAGAATGATTGTTCATCTCCAGGGAGTCTCTGATTAGTTCAGAGTAGGAACTCCTTGCTCTTAGTGGCAGAAAAAAAGCATGAGCTCCAACTCATTTCCCTTTGTGGTTCACTTTGCTCTGGCATACAACAGGGAAGGTGAGACAAAAGACAATCTGTTTTGCCTTTTGCTTGCAGAAAAACAAATTAAGGAAAAGAAATTAAGATTCTCATTGTTCTTTCATATGTGACCACAGGCATATCACAGGGAGGTAAGCAAGATTTATACCTGCTGAGGATCTGACCAGTTGTTCAGCTAAATCAAGTGAAGCAGAGGTAGCTGAAGCGACTTGCTCAAGGTGAGATGGTGAATGAATGACAGCACTGAGCAGAAAACACTGACTCTTGCTCTCCCTTTCTAACTACTAGAGCACTTTTCTCCTAGGCACTCACTTTTGAATTTAGCTAGAGGTAAAGTCCCACCTACACTAGAAAAATATAGCAGTAGCAACTTCAGGGTAGCAGAAAA
Source organism: Caprimulgus europaeus (assembly GCA_907165065.1). The sequence continues at coordinate 19,466,185 of OU015530.1, forward strand.
GCTATATTGGGCTCTTTCAGCTCCATCCAACAAGAAAGGAAAGAATATGATTCAGCACCATCATTCATGATCATAATCAGCCTTGGGACATGGCAATGTGCTTGAGGATACCTTACTCCCACTGAGTATGGGTATCTTGCGGGAAAAAAGCAGATAATTGGTTTTGACAAGGATCAGAACAACTGAAGGAGAATAACTTGAGGATGACTCTTAAAATATAACACAGACACTGTATGGTGCATTTCAGATAACTAATAAATGGAGAAGTGGAAAAGGGAAACATTTACTTTGAGGTTGGGTTAATAGCTTTCACTGCAACATGAAATACATTCTTCAACAACGGCTACTACTTATTATTATATATTTACTCCAAGGAGCAGATAAAATATAATCTTGCCTTTTTCCTTTTTTTTCTTCTTCTTCTTTCTTTCTTCTTGTTCCAATTTGACTTTCATATAAACTAAATATTTAAGCATGAAGTACTAGAGAGCTCAGAGGTATAAAAACTCAGCCTTTCACTTCTAGCTCAGTTATATAAATATAACTGAGACAAATAGTAACCATTATGCAATTATTAGTAGACATTAAACCCAGTTTTAGAAGATACAGAATATTTTTTAAAGTTTCATCATTTAGCATCGATTGGTACTCATTAACCTGTGGAAGAAGACAAGTTAAGGTGTTAGTCACTTAAAGTCAGTATGCAAAGTAAGGGATAAATACATATTTTACATTTTCTCAGGATGTTTGATTTCACTATGTCATTTTATCACATGCCTGATCTTTCAGTTGGCTGCTACTGAACAAATTGATATCTAGGTATGTTTAAGGAACAGAGAAACACTAAAACAAAATAAAACAAAAACATGTTAAAATAAAGTTAAGCCAGAGTCAAAACCAGTAACTTCACTGATTTTTTTAAAAAAATAATAATAATAATTGAAAAAAACAAAACAAAACAAAAACACAACTCAAAAGAAAAAGCCCAGAAGAGGGAACAGAGAATTACCCAGTGTTACAAAGCCTGGAAACTTTGAGGCAAAATTAATTTTAAAATAAAACTAAACAGGTCAAGGTAGAAAAAAGTAGAGAGTATGTTATTTCTATTTTTTTTTGTGATATGATGAGTAGAAGCTATATGGGAAAAAGGCAGTTAAATCAAATTTAAAATCTCAAATAATAAAAAACAATCAGTATGCACTGATCATAATCATATGGCTATTGCACAGTCTTACTGTAGAGCAATTCAAGTTGTTCATTCTTATGCATGGATGATTTATAAATTAAGCTGCTATTTTAACGAGTGACAATAAATATCCTTATATTTCATATTTTTTCCAAATATTTAGGCCCTGCAATCCTAAGGCTCATTTCATCAAAGAACATTTCATTCACACTGGGAAAAGGATCAGAAATCAAAACAGCCACATGGCTAGGGGGACTTAGTTAGGACCTCCTACAAGAAGGATCTCTCCCAAGAGATGTGAGGAAACAACGCATAGCCATCAAACATAAAATCAGTGATCACAACAAGGAAAAGGACAACACACACCAGTAGAAACTCTTGAATGAATGACTGTGCAATTCACAGGAGAAGGGAGAGACAGAAAAACAAAGCAAAGGGAAGATCTTTGCAGTCATCCTGCCAGCATCCAGAATTTTGAGGTCACTACCACACTAGGAAATAACTCTGGCTTCTGTTTTACTACAAAACATCCCACAGATCAGAAGTGAGAAGAAAACACGTGTCTGAATGTTGTGGGAGAGACAAAAATAGTGAAACAGGTTGGGTTTGGTGTTTTTTTTTTTTAAAAAGTATCCAAATTAGGATCACAAACAGAAATTACTACTCAAAATGTCATGGTTATTCCATGTGGCTACTGGAGGGATGAGTTAAGGTTGTTACAGAAGTCCTATCTGCCCATTATCAAACAGGGGATTTAGGTGAATCTTAAAAATAACAAACATGTTTCTCCAGGCTTAAATGCGCAAATATGATGAGGACTGTAACATCTAGTTTGGGGACCACTGCAACAACCCTAAAATGAATTTTCCTTAAATTAGTGATGGATAGTCTAAAACTCATAAAACTCAATATTTGTTATGGGAATGTGCTTGCACGCGCACTCACACACAAAAAAAACCAAAAAAATCCCAACCAAAACCCACCAACCAGTAATGGTTATTTTAACAAGTATCTGTCTGTTCAGCCAACTCATGGTAATTAAATTGTTTATTCCCTAGCTCTATGTCATAGCTTAAACTCCCTTTAAAATGGTCAATAAACATGTATGCAGTCAGATGTCATGTTTTTGCCAAGGAAAGGATAATATCCAGCTGGATGGTATGTATGTGAGCAAAGTGGTGACAGACAGTAGTATATTAGTGGATTATTACAACCTTCCAATAACGTTAGCAAGTCTGAAGTCTAATTGGCTTAAAATGTACTCTTCTGTTTGTTGTTACTCTGCCTTTCTGATATGCAAGTGTACCTTATTTTGCACTGCATTAAATTTATGCACAATGTGCCTGTACAGCACTACATTTTATGTCCACATATTTTTGTCCAAACTGAGCTTGAAGCTTTGCTTATTCTCTAGCAGAAATGTCTTCATGTGTAGGGATGACCTGTCTCAGATGGTAACTAGGCTCACTGCTGAGACATTGCCTGTGTTGGAACTCAGCTCTTGCTATGAAATACTCCTTGACATCAGCCTGACTGTTTTGCAAGCCTGTTAACAAGATAAATATAAAGTACACACGCACATATATGTATATATAAATATATATGGTACACATGCACAAGTTAAAGGCAGCTAATACATTACAGTGAATGTTCCAGGTTTCATGGAGATTGAAGGCTAAATCTCCACCTGATGTAAATTCATAAAGGCCAATGCATATTGATCAAAAGCTATTTTAATGTTTCTTTCATCAACATTGCAAGACTTTTGCCACACAAATGAGTTAACTGTATGTGGTCAGAGAGTTCCCTAAAAATAGCAGTGATATTCTAATGATACAATTTTCTCACTATTTTTTAATTAGATATGAGGGAATTATACACTTTTTCAAAAGCAAGACTTGATTTTGAGTATCTCAGTTTTGGAGGTGTTCCAAAAACCTTGTTTTTAAAGACCTAATCCCCTTCACTGTGCCTTATCTTGAATATGCAAAGGCTCAAGGCTCCGAATCACCACTCACTAGAAATGTAGGTCATAAGTTTTTAGCTGTATTTCTCGTTGTTTCAATTTACTGAGTACTGACTCACTATGACAGCTGTTAAACTCCATTACTGCTAGAATGTTCTCTAAACTGAACCATATGATTTTGTATTCCTATAGCAGAATGATTGCTCTCCTTTACTTTTAATGTTCCCTTTGATAAACTGTACTACCATAGTAATAACCCTGAAGTCTCAGAAGTAACCGCATACTAAAAATAAATATTCAGAGACATTCTGCAGAATGGGCTATGCAATACATCTTAGATCTAAGTTTTGAATTTTTAATAAAAAACATAGTACAACCCAAAATAAAACTTACTGTGTAAATTATTTGATAGCAAACATTATTCTGCAATTTTGCTTTTAAATTATCCAAAATGAAATAGGTCTTCTTATTAACTTGTCAAATGGCATTCCTCATCCTGTAATATAGATGGAATTGCTAGTATAAAGAAAACAAAGCACTTACACCTCCTTCTTTTTAACTACTCCAATACAGTTCAGTTTTCTACATTTGCATTGGCATTTACCTAAACTAGAGGATATGTATGGAATTACCAATTACCTTTTGCCTTATTTTATTTCAAAAGGGTGTTTAAGAACCAGAGATTGTCAGAAGGAATGGAGGGAGGAAGCTAGTGAGAAAGGAAAGCAAAAACTTTAAGTACAACAGTTCTTAAAACATTGCAGCATAGAGACCCAGAATTTTGAGTCCCTTTCTACTCCTGCACAAAATCATACCTTTGAAGAATAGTTAAAAAGTTGTGATTCAGTGTTATCAATCATGTGCAACTGATTAAAATGAAATAATTGAATTCTAAGTCTACTATGTATCACAGTGATGTTTTTAATTAATCTTTATTTTTCAGCTCTGAGATTGAAATAAGAAGGAGTCTTCTTAATTTAGATAACTGGATTGACAACTCTTCAAATGTATAGGCAAAAATATTGCCATTGTGCAAGAAATAAAAGTGTTAGTTCATCTATAGGGAAGACATACTTTTTGTACAATCTACAAACATAAAGTAAAACTAATGTATATTTCATGCAGGTAGAAGGAATTCAGAGAGGAGACCATTAATTTGAGGATGAAATTATTCTAAAGTAATTGGAAGAACTTTCTTAATTTCTAAATCTGTTTCATAATAAGAGAGAAAAAACCTCTGACAATGGTTTTAGATCATAAAGCCAGTGGATTGTGTAAAGTAGCACTTCAAGTCCACAGAATTACACCTGGATTACAAAGGCAAAAATCCTTTCTGCTGTGCTCAGATCACCAGCCAAGACATTACAGGAAAGCAGAATATGAAGCAGAGTGTTAAGGAACAGATATGGTTTTGAAATAAAGTAATTGCACAAGATGGGAAAAGAAGCAATGGCTGAAAGTTTAACCTTAACTTCGCCTTTATGTCTTAAACTAACCCATTTTGCTGCAGCAGTATTGATAAAAAGTGTCAGTATTCATTTTGTCAGACTTGGCAAAAAGTGTTATACATAACAGTCCATTAAAGGTTCTGGTTATAGCAATACAGTGTAGATTTTTGCACAGATTTTAAGTCCTTTACCTTACATGTACAGTAAGTTACACTAAAGCCTACAGTCTGAGACTTGGTTTAGTTTCAAACTCCAGTAAAATCTAGAGAATGAACAAAGGGTGAAGAAAATCACTTCAAAGATAAAAAAAAAAAAAAAAAAAAAGTAAAAGGGAAGGAGATCCAGCTAGAAATTTCCATTTGTGAAAAATATCCCAAAATACTCCATCAAATATTTAACCATAATTTTACCTGTTTTTTACCCTAATAATTATTCAAGTTTCCTAGAGAATACAGGATTGGAGACTTCCACCTCTGTGACCTGTGGTTTATATTCTACATTTGTATACCTTCAGCAAGTCATTATTTGTTTCCACATAGATTCTTTGTATATAAATATACATACATGTGCCCATGTAGTGCCAGAAATAGCATTGTTAGCACGGAAAGGAAAGCCACAAGTGGAAGTCAGGGTTATATTAGTGAACTAACACTGCTGAGTATATACTCATGTATGTATCCACTATACATGTGGGTACAGAAAAAAGAGAACTAGAGAGAAAATTGTCCCCAGAAAACTTCACATTACCAAATTCAAGGAGCCTCAAGACCTTCAGTCTCATTATGAGACAAGAAATCCAGCTCTGATGTAAAGCATCTATAAAAAACTGTGCAAGCACCTGTACAAAGCCACTCCATTTTTTTTTCCAAGGAAGACTTCAAAACCAACATACTACTGCTGCACCACCAAAATGAGTAGTTCTTTCATTGAATATGTCAACTCACACTGTCAATGCACTACAAGAGGGGAACAAGTTGTGACCTTATTCCACAGACATGCAATATCATGTCCCTGCTAGGGGAATGACAATGTAGGCTACTGATGAGAGGGAGCATGAGAGGAAGTGGAAGGGCATGGTGTCACTCGTGAGGAAAGGGAGGAAGGATGCAGTTACCTCCCCCATGTCTCACGGAGGCAAAAGATCTGTCATTCTTTTTGTCAGAACAGTGTTTGGGAGGGAGCAACACTGGGTTCCATGTAAAAAATGAGTTGTTCAGCAGTCTTTGAAATACTGTGTTAAATCTGATTGCTAATTGTTGTTGCTGCTACTTAGATGGAAAATGGAAATGTGGAAATAGCATAATTTTAAAATTCTGGCATAAGCCACTCATAACTGGAGCACGTTTGCAGGGACGCATGCAGACAGGTTACCAGGCAGGCGGGGAGCACAGTGGATCTGACTCCTTGCTTCTGAATGATCTTTGATTCATTTTATACTGCACAGGTAGTGCTCCCAAATCCTCGATTAGTTTTCTGTGTATGGAACTATGAAGAGAGAGATAGCATTTTAATTTATATCACTAATACCAGGAAGATTTCCATGAGATACATCCTGGTTGTCAGCATCTGCATGCAAGGCTGGCAGAGGAACATGCCAAAATCAAAATCTATGCAGTTCTGGAAATACCTGCAAAGACATTTAAATACTGTAGGAATTTTGTAGAGGTACCTGTTTTTCACACCTACACTGACAGCAGGTGGATGGAGAGCAGGTATTGAACTGAGAAATCTATAGTCTGGACTTACAGTTAAGTTACATTTGGGGATAAAGCCTTTATCTCCTCTCAGTATCTCACTCTGTGAAATGGGTAAAATAGCATTCCATAAATACTTGCAGAGGCTATGAAACACAGAAATGGTGGTAACAGGTAATTATGCACAAAAGAAACATGATTTCTTTGTTAAAAACAAACAAACAAACTCAGTCCTTGGTATACAGCAGTGACCTCCACTTTGGCCCAAGATTTTCCCTTGTGCTCAACATCAGATCATACTCAGCCCTTTTTTCCTTACCAGGAAGCCAGTGTAAAGTAATAGAGTGCCTCTGACATCCCTTCATTGCTACCGGGCAAGAACCTTGGTATAAAAATATGCCTTCAGCACAGTGCTACAGTTAGATAGCTGCTCTCATAATGACTTACACACCAAGTCAGCGTCTAAGAAAGTGTTAGGGTTTTTTTTTTCTAATCCATTCAATGAAATTATATAATCAAATAATTCTAGAAAGTACTACAGCACATTATGATCTCCCACTGCTAATACAAGTGCAGACATTATTTTCTGATCCAGTTACAACAAATCCCAGTGAGTCAGTACATGTTTCTGTGCTCTTCACATAATATGCTCAGGGAAGAAAGAGGAAAAAAAAACCACAGCTGTTTTAACAATACAGATCTTTATCAGTGTCTTGTGTCTCCTCACCCACCACACTGCTCAGCTGCATGTGTATGTCTGCCTTCTCAGCAGCTCATCAACCTGACTCACCTGGGAAGTCACATGGATTCAGGGAGGTTGTTACGCTGTGCAGCATTTACAGCACCTCCAGTGACATTCTCCAAGACATGCAAGATCTATAGAACCAGTGGAGACTCTGCAGCACAGCAACAAACACATTTGTGGCAAAATCCATCTGTGAAGCCAGCTGATAATAATCAGCTAGGGGCTACAAAGCAGCACATCATTAGTCACCGCAAAACAAACACGTGATACTGTTGACCACAGGCAAAAACTGTCAAATGCAGAACCCTTTTGTCAACTAACAATATATCCCACCAATTCCTATGTTATATTTGGGGGAGGGAGCAGAAAGAGAGAAGATCTCCTGAATGATGACAGGTTAACGTAGTTGTCTGTGAGATATTTCTATTGCTAAATGTTTTCTGGTTTGGGTTTGGTTGGGTTTCTTTTAACTGAAATACCTACTATCAATTTTAGCGAAGTATTTTTTTGCTCTTCAGTGTGTAGCCCTACAACAGATTCAATATGATTGAGAGGATTATTTCTTTTTTATTTGTTTCTCTTTTAACCAGCCCATCCAGTAGAATCAAGGAACAAACTCCAGCTCTGCATTTAAAAAGATCTAATCTGTAGAGGTTTTAAGTTCTGGGAAAATGCTAATAGATTCAGATGGCGTATAGAACAGTGCAGCTTTCAGTGGAAATACTGAGTAATTGGTTATGTTGTCCCATGACTTCTAGATTTATTTACTTAAAATTGTCATCAGGAAACAAGACTATGTCATTTTAAAAGGAGATAGGCTTTTAAAGGGAGGTACCAAGGGTCTGCTCATGAAAGATTTTCCAGTTATGCTTCTGAGCTCAGGAGAAAATAAAATGGAAGGGTTTATTTATAAATTAAAACTCATTCAGTCTTACTCACATTGCCTACAAATGTTTGTCTTTTAGTTACAGTGCCCTGAAGGAGATCAGTTTATTGTTTGGATTATAAGGAGGTAAGCCAAGATCTCCAGGCTCTGCCACCAACAACTTGAAGGATCTTGGGAAAGTGACATCATCTCCTTGAGTATTAGTTCTTTCACATAAGAAAAAGAGGAAGACAGAGAAACAGCACTATCTTACTCTCAGAAAGGTATTGGGATGCTAATGATTTAATTAATTGTATTTTAATTGTATTGAGAGCCCCAAAATGAAAGTGCCATATTAATGCAAATTATCTCTTTTGTTAAGTGATAGAATGAAGCTCCCTAAGATAAAGGCTGCACAATACATTGTCCAAACAATGTAAGGCCAACTTCACTTGATATAATGAATTGTTTAGAAGTGTCACCAAAACATCACAGTAGAGAAAAAATTTAGTACATCTTGAAAGGCCCACTCAGATCATATGGTACTATGTTATGTTTATAACTGGTGAACATGAAAAGTATAGAAACAGAAATTAATTAACTAAAACTTATATGCTAGAGTTTAGCTCACACTGGCAAATAAATTGATGAAAAGAAGAGCTACTCGACTAATTCTAGACTTTGTTCCTCAGTCCAGAATTTTGGGGTGGGGGGTAGGCTAGATGGAGCATGCCTCACTGTTGAGACTGCTACATCCACTTTCTCCCAGGACCAGGATCCTCCTTTATCATCTCTTCGATGAGAGATGATCTGACTAAGCTAAAAAAACAAAGGAGCCCCATAGCATCACTGAGACTTCTGCCTCCTTTAGGTAAGTCAGTCCTATGAACTAGCTAGAATGGGAGGCTTCATCATACTTTCCTTTTACTCACTTTTTTTCTCTCTCTCTCCCTCGGCCCTCCCATCCTTCCATTTAGCCTACTACAGCTGCTTTTCTTTATTTTTGTGGCACTGCTGTGAGCTCCTCTCCTGTTAGACAGGCAGCTAAAAGCACAGTTGATATTTGACAGACTTCACAGTGGCTGAGGTGCTGTGCCTGTCTTTAACTGTAAGATTTGCAGCATGAGCCAGGAACAGAAATTACATTTTCAGTCTTTGCTGGGTTTTTTTTTCCTCTCTTCTGTATGTGCATTGCTTTGTCTTCAACAAAAGCAGTCACAATAGCTCAGATCCCTAGTACCTGACTTCTTCAGTCTTCCTCCAATAGTTATCATCCTCAGTAACTTCTAAAAGGCTGTCAGACAAGATTTTCTAAAAGCAAAACAAAGCAAGGAGAAAAGCAGCCTCTCTAGAAACACTCTAAGCTAATAGGAAAGGGAATAATATTGGCTATTAATGTGAAATTTTTACTTAATGCTTTGCAAGTCTGAGTGTATTCCCTTGCTCCACAACTTTTTATATCTTTAAATAAAAACTTAGCAGCATTTAATCTTGTTTGTTATGAGCATAAGCAGGCTGAAGCCTGTACATATGCAATAATGAGCCCCGTTTCACATTTCAAAGTGACAAAGGCAAATTAACCCTTTTACCTCATATTTTTCAAACAAGGTTATTATTAAGGCATTACTAATAGACTCTAGTGAACAGAACAGGCAAACACTCCTTTATAGGAAGCTTATACGTACATTTAGGTCTAGCACCCTCCTCTGTTGGAGGTAATAGCTATTTTGTATAGACCTCAGTGTTGCAGAAGACAACTCTGTATGTCACTGGTCGTGGCTCATAGTTATATAGTACTGTAAAGTACAGCTGCCATAGCCCTGCTTGCTTAGTCAGCATCACAATGAACTCCATCTGAAGGAGATTTAGAGCTCTTCAAACAATTGGAGAATCCATAAGGACTATGGCAGCCTTCCCCAAACAACATGGTGACAATGAAGAAAAATGAAAAATATTTTCTAACTTCCCCATTCTCTGATGAAAGAGGATTTGTTCCACTCAAATTTTATATCTATCCTGCTTGACAGCTGAAACTGTCAGGGACAGATGCTATTTGGAGAGTATGGTTTTTAAAATATCTCACAGCTTATGATTATTAGCCATAAACTGTCAAATCCACAGTTTAATATGTCTATGTAATACTACCTTCCTGCCATCTGCAAGGTCAGAAGACAGCCAAACTTATAACCACCAGGCTGTGTTAGGCAATAATCTGAATGCACTGGCCGTTGAGATGCATTGCTCGGGACACCTGCAATGTTCCCCCTGGGCATAGTTCAGTCAGTCTTTATGCTGCCAGGGGAGCTTAGGATCACAGAAGGATTAGGAAGAGAAAATGTGAAAATTAGGCTTTATATAAAGCTTTAGGCAAACAAAGTACCCTGAATTTCACGTGGAAGGGCCTTTATGACCATAGAGCAATTCCACCAAGAGTGGCTGAGACAGAATGATCATCTTTCTTAAAAAGTAGTAAAGATGAAATCACTTAAAATAAAACATAAGCATTTCCAGTGGTGCAGGGGGGAAGCCCTTGGTATATCATATATTTTTCTTCAATTTCTACTGCCTTCAGAGTAAAAATTGTCACAAACTTCAATGCAATGTTTAAAACTGCCCTTATAGGATTAGCTTTAAAGTACAGAAACAGGCTTTAGTTTTTGTTTTGTTTCATTGTTACTTTTAAATCAGTTCATTACCATTTCTACCAGTGCAGTTAACAGATCTTGGCACAAAGAGAATTATCATTCAAAAATTTTACCACCTCTTCAAGGCTGTTTACACTAGGAAGGAAAACATTTAAAATTTTCCTTCCACAAATATTAAGAAATTTAGGGTATTAAGACAGAATAATAGAAAAATAGACTATTTCTTAAAATGCCTGAAGTTTGCACAAATAAAAGATTTATGGATCTCTCAACAGATAATACCTTTCATACAAACAAACTATGCACAAAGTTCTGTGAACTTTCAGTCTTTCAAGAATGCTTATAATTTCTTGATATGTCACCTATTTTTTTAAAGGATATATTTGAATTGGATCACAGTGATTGTTCATCTTAACAACATTGTAAAATCTGGTAAAATTAGTATTTATTTATTTATGTATTTATTTTCCTATAATAGTTTTTAAATTAGCATTACATCTGTAATTAAAAAGTTTTATCATATCTTTGCTGTAATTAATCTTCAGTTAAAATACATTGAATCATAAAGCTCAGCACATACTATATAGATAAGTATTAATTTTAGAAAAGTATTTTAAAGCATACAACATAGTATGGAGAAAGAAATGTAAGGAACAGCCAGTGACATTATATCATCCTAAAATCTTTATCTTTCTTAAAGAGCTTTGAAAATCTACTTTATCTAACGTACAAAATCTGTCTTCAATGTGTTTCTAATAAAATTGAGATAATTTTCCATAGTTGAAGACTATGGAAATCACCGTTGTGGGCATATGGTTCAAGATTTTCATTCATTCAAACTTCAGAGAATGAAACATCTTCTGTAACTCTCAGCAAATGAGGAAAAAAGATAGTGAAGCTTTGATATACCATTTTCAAGGAAAAAATAATAACTAACCATAGGGTTCTCTGCTGTACTATGCAGCTTATGAAATGGGCAATTAGCTGGATGTGTATATTCATTCTCATTTTAAACCATTTGTTGATAGAGTAGTATCTCTCCAGTTAATACTATCATCTTCACTCATGAAAACCCCCACATTTCCAAGCTTAAACTTCTTAACTGTAGCAGACTTTTTAATTTTCAAGTATTCTTAAAAACAAGCATGATGATAATTATCTTGTTTAAGAGAGATTTGTGTGTGTCAACAAAATTTTTACAATTTTTTTTTTCTTTGAGATATCCAAGTCCACAGAAAATAATTTGCCTTTTTTCCATTATGGCTTTAATTGCTTATGTGATTATAAGGGAAAATTAATATATTATTGGTAGTACATGAAACTTTTGCTGTACCAAAGTGTTTCATTTATTGGAAAACAGAACACCATAATTTATTATTCTAAAGTGATCTATGTGAATTATTTTGGGTGATAGCTTAGCACGTTTGTGTTACCTTCTGTAGCAGTAAATAATTGTGCCTTGTAATTTTCTGTATCTTCACTTCTCAGTGGTGAAAAAGAGTTTCAACTACTGTGTTCATAAAATTATATGTTAGAACTATTTTTATAACCCAGTTCATTTGCATGCTTTGTTGCATCTGACAGACCATTCTGGGTATTTAAGAAACCTCTTCTGCAGGAACTGCAGTAAGCTTTATGGTTATTATTGCTATGTTCACCAATGCAGGCAAAAGCAATTCTTTACTCAGAATGCAAAGGACTGTTTTTGGAGTGTGGTTATGACAGTCTTCTTAAAGACAAGAACAATCCTTTTAAACATGCAGAAAGTCATACAGGTGTGACAGAAATTTGTCTTGGCTGAACCAGGAACTCCCCACAAGAACAAGGCAAAACCACTGCAGAGGAATGCCCTAGAAATCTTTTTCAACCCAAATTATTCCGTCATTTTATGATTTGCTGAGGGAATATTACCCTCAAAGTCATCGCACTGTTACAATCCATGTGGGAGACAGTTAAATCAACCAGCAAACATAAACAATGCTAGGAATCAGACTTTTTCTTCATTACTTAATGCTTTACACCATACAAGTACTCATACCAAAAAACCCCTGCTAAATATGAAAGGATGAACACATGAGTTAGTCCTACCTATGCTTCTTCAAGGTAGCCTTGAGACTCTACCGACAAGGTAGATCTTCTAGACTATAAGGTTTTAAAATCATAGTTCAATTTTGGAAAAACATCTCAAACAAACAAGACCATGTAGGGAAATGAAATAATCTTCAGCAAAGATAGACTAACTCTCATAAAAAATAAATACGCCTCCGAAACACACAAAGATGTTCTATGTTAAAGAGACATTCAAGAGAAGCTCAGAGACATATTACCACCCTTTCCATCACCATCGCTTGGCTCCAAAGCTCTCTCTTCTACAACTTTCTCAGCATAACAGAACACCACAACCGCTTATAATTTCTGCTATGGTTGGTTGGTAATACCCACACTGCTCCAGAAAGGTCTGTACTTATAAATATTGAGGTCTTCTGGAGGCCAGTGCCTACCTAGCATGTATATTATGACCTAAATCTTTCTAGTAAAACATAATACTATGCACATGTGGGGTATGCAGGTTTTACTTTGTTTACATATTAATTAATTAAATTATCCAGAAGACTCTTTCTTTGCATAGTATTTTCTTATTGGGCTACAAATGCAGGAACAGATGATTAAAGAATATCCAATTTTAATAGTCAAAGTCTGAAACATGAAGTCACATCTCTGAACTACACTTCAGACAGGGCCCTTCCACTGTCTTCTTAAACCACAAAGGGATTTTTCTGTGTGATCAATTTTTCTTAAAATTATTGCTACACTGAAAACAGGATTGATCTACACTGACAGAGTATTCTATGGAGCTCTGATTAACTGATTCATTTTTATTCATCCTGAAAATAAATGAAATATAGGATGGTCCTTTAAAATTAGGAGCAGTTTTCACTCAAGGGTACAAAAAAACCCCAGCATTAGCAACAATCCCTTAAAATAACCAATAGCAGATACTCCTGATTGAGGGAAACTCCGTGCAAAGTTTCTTGTCAAAGAAAACTCATCTATTAGTTAAGGAACTCAAGTGCAAATGCATCACCAACACTCTGGGATGCTCTCTTTCTTCCAGCTTAATGTTCAAGGTTGGTGGGTATTCTGGGAGGTGTTCAAGAATATTTATAGAGTATTTTGAAGTGACTGAATGTCCTAAAATGTACTGATCCACCCTACACTATGGGAGCCACTCTACTTTTTCTAAAAGACTTAAATAGTACAAGAGAACAAGAAAGCAACACTCTAACCTCATCATTAGGGCACTTTCCTTGGAGCCAGACGTGCTACAGTTCCCATCTTGCTCTTGGGAATGCTCCTTCAGAGAAATAAGACAGAGTACACAGTAAATTGCCAGAGCTTTCTCTATGCACCTGCTAGCCTGGCAGCTGGAAAATTAAGATCCACATTCCTGCTAGGCAGCATAGAGAATTTGAATGGGGTTTCTAGTCCTTTATCTACTAGACATATCACCATGACATTTTCTTTTCCACAGCTGATATTGCTGCTGTATTAAACATAAATAATTGAAGAGCATTAGTGGGACTAAAGATTTATTATTTTGAGAAAACTTTTGCCCAGCCCCAGCTGCAAATCATAATGTTATGCCTGTGACTACTTGTTTTGCATCTGCAGTGAGTTGGCTTTCTGCAATGCTAATGCCATGGTTTAGATTGCAGCCTTTGCTTGGGAGGCTGTTTGAAAAGGCTAACTTATCTTTCTGCTAAGTCACATTGTTTTATTGCTGTCAAGAAGGAAGATGGATAGAATTATCAGCCTCATGAATCATCAGGAAAACTACCCACCAGTTTCTCGTTTCAAAGGCTTGACTGATGAGAACTACTGAAAATACATACAGGGTTAGATCCGATTTTCAAGTATGCAGATGAAACAATCCAAGAATTTTAGATGGTACCATTATTATTTAGGCCAATGTGAAGAACTTCAGTGAAGACTCCAAACTCATTCTGAGCTGCAGGAAACCAGGTACTGTAACAACTATGTTCGTAGGAGAAGAAGCTACACCCAGCAGTTATGTTATCTCTTATGGAAAAGCCAAGTAAAAAGAATGAAGACATTGACTATATATATATTTTTAGTTTGGTTCTGGAATGTGATTTTCAATATAGTTCACTGATTTCCCCTATTTTCAGACTGGTGTCAGAGTATGAAAACGGGAATTCTTTCAGGAGAAACAAAACTGGAATACGTGCTCTGCTTGGCTGCTAACAGCTGTTGGGGGAACAGAATGGAGGTAGTTTGAGGTGAATTCAGAAGAAATAAGCACAGTTTGAACATCAGTTCCTCAGTCTCAACTCCTTAAATCCTCTCTTAATGTATTGCCTTACTTAATTAATACACAGGCATTATTGTTTTACAGATTTGTTGGCGTATCCTAAAGAATTCTATACTTTAAATTACCACTTTTAAAATTCAATTTCATATACTTTGGGGTTTATTTCATCAGATTTTTGAGAGCAATTTTAGAAGGCAAATTTGAAACAAGGCAAAAACCTCAGCAAAAACCCTGTATACATGCATGGCACATTTGAACAGCATAACACTCTATGATTCCAAACTACAATGGTAGAAAACAATCGACAGAGTTTAATGTGAGAATAATAATCATTCCAGGCTACACATTGTTACATCAAACTGACAAGTCTCTTCTTATTTCCTCTAAACTAGACTTGGAAACAAGCAGCTCAATATTGGCTATTTACGTTATTTAGAATTTTGTCACTGATTTAATTGAGAGATCATTACTGAGACTAATCACATGAACTTAGGTAATAACTTGCCAAATTAATAACCAAAGTGGTACTTCCTTTGATCATTTTGATAGCTTTATTCTTAGCACCTAATTAAAATGAGGTGTCCTTCTGAGGGACATGTCAGGGGTCTTGCTGAAGGAGCTGCTTACTGAAATTATGTGGCCTGCACTACACAAGAGTTAAGACCAAATGTCAATAATAATTTCTTATGGCCTTAAAAAAAAATAAGTAATCTACCAGTGCACAGCAAGGACTGATTTGAAGAATACCGTCTGAGGATTAAATCCTATTCAACATGAATAATTACTGGTTTTCCCCTTTGAGAAAGAAACTTCATCAAGGAGGAATGAAATATGAAGTTTTTCAATGAAATATCTTTAACTGTGTTTTTACAGAAACAAGATTTGATACATATGATGTACATACGGATGAAAATCAGTGTTTAGCAAACTAAAAAAACATGGCAAAGGAGACTGAACAGCAGCAAGTAACATAATTGCCAATACCCTTCATAATACTCATATATTTCAGCTAGTTTCAGTAGAAAAAGAGGTTTATCTCACGAGGGAAACAATACAGCTGGACTTCTCTAGCACAGCATATCTTTCTGAAGGTGAAGGAGAAAGTATTTCACCTTACTTTACATTCTCTCTCTTTCCTGGTTCCCAGTTAAATTACAGAAACAAAGATGGCTTATTACTACATCTAGCAGATTTTGACTGCCTTACAGCTCACTGGTGTAGACATCCACTGCCATTCCACTAATGACAAGCTGCATAAGTTCCCATGGTTGGCAGTATCTCTAAACAATAATGGCTGCTTCCCCAAACCAATGTTTGATTTCTGCATCTAAATCTGCACTAACATGGAATCGTGTTGATACTGGCCTGACATCGACTGAACACACCATTTCCTTTTCAGTCAAGCATGCAGCTTAGTGAGCAGATTACAAGGCACAAAACTCCAGCAAAAATATTAGAGTAGAACCTGTTTCTCTGTCACACACACACTATATTTGCTCATCTGTTTTCCACAACTAAAGGAGTGGTAGTGAATTGGCAGGAAAGTGGTGTCAATTTGCTCTAGTAAAACTGAAAATGATAAAAAATCTATTAATATTTATTGGAACTGACCAACATCCTCTCTTCCTGTGTGAATGTAGGCTTTGTTCCCCCAAAAAAGTAGTAAAACAGACTGTTTACAATGGTTGGCAGTAATAACGTCTGTATCACAGACCTTCATATCCAGCTATTTGAATTCATGTCAGCTTCTAATATTTTGAGAAATCGATCCACAGAACAATCTCAGGGTTGTGATTAAAAATAAATTTCATTAGATATGTCTACCCAGATGGCTGGGTACCAGCACATAGTTGTTTTTGAGACCAGGCTGATGGATCATGCAGCAAATAAGCTTCCAAATGCAGGCTTGGATACAGCTCAAGTGTCCTCTGGGGAACACGTGTCTGTTAGACTCTCAGACCCAGGCTCTTCACATGCAGGCTGTCCATAGGAGATCATGCTGCTGAGAGCTGATGTCATGCAAAGAGCCGGTCTAGAAACCATGTTTCCAGAACTATATAAAAATAACCATTGGGTTTGACAGAGACCAAGTAATGTGACTGAATTAAAGGCAATTCCATAAATACTAGTAAGAGGTAAAAAAACTGACCACAGCCTGCCTGCCTCAGTGGAGGAACAGTCCCAGCCAACATCTTAGACACCCATAACTAGGATATATACTTATCTAGACAGTGTAGAGAGACCTGTCTTGATTTTTTGCAAAGCTTAAGTTTGGGGCTGGCTCACAATAGTTTCAATTCTATTTCTAATTTACGGAGAAATCATAAACACAAATTGCTTATTAAATCTTTCAAACAACAAACTAGGGCTAAGTGCAGAGAGATTTGTATAGCACATAACAGCAATGGAAGGCAGAGCTGAGAAGAAATGGAATCTGTATTAGAAAATATCTGGACAATTGTTGCTCATGCGTTGTTTCTCAGTTGTTCAGTCCATGGGGAACTCAGTGAGAAATAGCATGAATAAACTTACCACACTGTTAGTTACCTTAAACAGTTTGCTTCACTGTGTTCTCCCCAAGAAACAGGATATATATTTTCTTCAAGTAAAATAATTAAATAATTGCTGAGTAGACAGCCGAACAGATTAAATAAAGTCTTCTTAAAAATATCCCAAATAATTGACATTTGCTGCTGTTATTTATGGTGGGAAAGTCCATCATTCTGGCACTAATACTTTAGTTAGATATGAGGTAGAGATTGCAATGGAAAGGTTGTCTATTACTTGATACAAATATTCTTTATAAAGATGTAGAAATCATAAGTAATGAAGTTGTTATTGCTTGTACCTCTTAAGCAACTATGTATAAAGTCTCATGTACACTTACATTTCAACTATCTTAAATATCTGAATCAGTCATTACAAAGACTAAATTCTCATCAGTTTTAAAGGAATTTCATTTGACATCAGTATATGATACGTTTGTTCTTCCCTCAACGGTTACATCCTGCAGAGCAGAAACAGTGCAGCAGACAACAGAATTTCCAGCCTAGCTGTCATTTTGGTTGCT
Source organism: Caprimulgus europaeus (assembly GCA_907165065.1). Next base: position 19,484,137 of record OU015530.1, read on the forward strand.
AACTGATCTGAGGATCACCTGAAAAATGAAAAAAAGGTAAAGTTGGAGAAAAAAATGAAAAAGAAAAAGGAAAGAAAAAAAAAGGGGAAAAAAAGAAAAAAGCTAGAAATAAGAATGCTTATTTGCATGCAATTTTGCACAGTTAAGAATGTTTCACATACACAGAAAATTTCATATGCTTACCCAACAGTACTATTTGAAATACAGTCTAAGTATAGATTTTGAACCAGGCTCTGTGTTCGAACATAAATCTTATTTGATTCAAAACAAGGTGATATTCAGGAACATACAAGTTATAATTTTAAATTATTAGCTTTTTTTTTTCCACCCACTGTTTGTGTCATCTTATCACTAATCTCCTGAAACTGAGGAAAATGAGCTTACGAAATCCTTCTGTGCTACAAACTGTTTTCTCCAGTCAAGATAACCAGGAGGAAATGTACATAAGGGAAGAATATTAAAGATTATTTTTGTCAGCTTTGAGGAACAAATTAATAGTGGTGATTGTTTTCTCCCTGTTGTTTCCATCACAGTTATGCACAGCCTCGTTGATGAATGCAGTCCCTAAAGAACATTGTGCTAAAACCCTAATAACTGAAATTTAGAATACTGATCAGGCTATAATTCAATGTCAATTTCCTTTAAATATAATATTTCTGAAGTCAATCATAAGTAATATTAAAAAAAAAATAAAAAAAATAAAAGACAAAATATTACTTTAAGGCCAGGTTCTGTCACTCACAGTCATAGCAAGTGGTACTTTATAATTAAAGTTCTGATAATGGTGATGAGAAAAGTAGCATTCAAGATGAAAGGGAGAGGGGACCTAGGGAGTTGGTCCTTAGTGAACAGGAAAATAGACAGACAATGCCTAAAAGAATCAGAGATGATATTTGCACTGTTAATTCAACACCATAAGAATGAGATGTATTTTCACTAGTATAAATAACCAAAGGTTAGTGAAAAACAAAATGGAGCCTCTGAGGGATGGCTACAATAATGAGGCCAGAACAGCCACATCCGTTATTAACCTTGGCATTTAGAAATAACAGGAAATTATTCTGGAATCTGTCAACTGTTTCCCAGAGAAAACATATCAAATACTGTAGGGATACTGAGGTTGAGCCAGAACAGGAATGTTTGAAGTCTGACATGACGTGGCAGATGTGACAAGAAAGAAAATCAGTTCTAAAAGATCAATTTAAAACATCTTTGACAATTAAGGAAATGCTAAGTGTCATTGTGAAAGCTAATAGAGAACACAACAAACGTTAAGGATTACGGAGAGCACATCTGATCTAGAATTATTACCTCATCCTTAATTAATAACTGTACTTCAACAACTTGTTCCCCAACCTCAGCTGCAGTGTTGCAGGGGATTTACAGGAGAAGGAAATGAAATACACAGAAGTAAGGGAACATCCACCCTCTCACTGGCATTGACCAGCACAGCAAATTCCCTGCTCCAGAGGTCACATCAACAAGAAGGCTACATCCAGTCCTGGTTTTATTATTTATGATTCACAAGCACCACACATTCCCAGTTCTGGACTGAGCTGTATCATAGATAAACAAAGGCTGAAATGACAGACTTTTCCATAGAAAGAGATTATGATCATATGTATTTCTAAGGATGTATAAGTTGTGTGCTATACACATTGCCTCCTACCTAATATTACATGAACAGAGATTATTTTGTATGTCTGTGGATACCCATATAGAAGCATGTGTAGCCACAGTGACCTGCCTGTAAGTCCCTGGGAAGCCGTGCTTGCTGCTGCCTCTTGCAGAGGGTAACACCATCACATAGCAAGGGGGTGATGCTGTGGGTATCAGTCTGTTCCTTTTGCTGCCTCCTGCATTTTCTGAGTTTCACTTGGGCAGTAGAAGAGCATTTACTTTCAGAACAAGTGTTTATTTGCATATATTTTGATGATACTCAATGTTACTGGACCATAAGAACTTTGTTTCCCATTTGGCAAACAAGCAATGACACTGGAAAATACGTGAGTGGGAACTGAAGATATAACTCTAGAAGGATAAAAATAGTGGGAATGAGATAAAGGAACTTGTGAATCAATGGGAAAGCAACCAACTCCTTAAATTGACTTAGGAACATTGACTCTTCCTCTATAAAAGAGTCAAGAAGTTCTGGACACCTGGTGAACAGGATAGATCAAGGTTTGGAAAAATATGACAAGGAAGCTCAGTCTTAGGGAGCTAATAAGTGACAGAACTCACTGTCTAAGTGAAAATTCCATCCTGATCCCAATAAATTTCCAGGATCAAATTTCTATTTGCAGATGTTTCTCAAAGCCATCATCATTCAGGGAGTAACATTAGCACAAAGCCTCAGCAGTTCCTTTCTACAAGCTGGCAAGGGAACCAGCAATATGTTGTGGAGCTGCTACAGCCATAAGGTCTTTCAGCCATGCTAGACCAAGCAGTAGTCCTGGCCTTGTGTCAGAGAGCAAGCATGGTGGGTATTGCTTGCATCTCTTGCAATGGTTATTTCAATTCGTTGCAAGTAAAATGGATTTTCCTGGGTGAAAATTAATTCCACATACCAAATTTCTTTCAGGCTAGACTTTCAGGTCACAAGTTCACATGTGCTTTCAAATAGCTATTGATAAAAACAAGTACATATCACACAGTCTGAGTCCTTTAGAAAGCAATCAGTGCTTGGCAACTTTTACTCAAGAACAACTAGGACTTTTGATTATTACTTTTTCTAAATGCCATTCTATCCATGACAGCACAAGCATTTTCTTTAACTTTTCATTTTATGACAAGCAATCATGTACAACAAACATGAGGTAACTAACACCTTCCTAGGTCAAGTCAGCAACTCAGCATCAGCTCTGATCAAGCTATGTGGACGCTGATTGTCTTTTGTGGTAATGCCTACATAGTATTTTCATACCACTTCCAGTCATCACTGGAATGATGAGGAAAGTGCAGCAGGTAAGGCATTTATGTAATGAGAGCACCAGACACTGGAGAAATTTTAGCTGAATGATTTTCACCCCTACAGAGAATATCGCTTCTATGCAGGTTGGAGGAAGGAATCTATCATGAGTAGAAATGAAGAAAAGTACTGAGATCAGTCAGAAGGAGAGCTAGTCTTTGTGCAGTAATTGCTACCTTAGAAAGAAGCAGAAAATGTTCAATGGTATAAGTGCTTTTAAGTAAAATTCATTGATCATCCAAATTCCAGCACTATGAGGAGTATTTGTCAGTTTGTTATCAGACAGTCCTTTTCTTGTGTGTTTTAAACAACATCATAGATTTAAGTCACTGGAAGGGATGTAATGGGAAAATAGACAAGCAGCCTTTGATGCCATTTGGAATGAACAAAAACATGTCTTCTGGCATCAATGCAGTGGAGATTTTCATGTCCCCATATGGTTATTCTCCTGGCTGGAGCCGGTAGAGCAGATGCACAACACATGGAATGGAAAGAAAATTACACTTAGATAATAAAATTAAAGCTGGAAAGTAAAGGAGAGAATTTCAGGAATCACTAAAGTAAGTACCTCCCTGAATACACTCTTTGGGTTATTTCTGCTTCCAAAAAAGAGAAAAGAAAAAAATAACCCCACCAACCCTCCTGTAGTTTATGAAAATGCTTTGCTTTATGAAGAGAGCTCTGCTGCCAAAGTCCTGCTGTTCTGCAGAAATGTATCCATGGAGAGAAGGCTAAGCTCTGCTTATGCTTTTGTTTTTCCCTGACTCAAAATGAATGGAACACAGATTCTGTTTTCCATTCAAAATACATTAAATCTTCATTTAGGTATACTATTGAACGGTCATAAGAAGGACAGCTTCTCAGGGAATATCACTTCTTCACTGCCTTCTGACAACAAGCCTGGATTTGACAAGTGCACTTGATAGCAAAAATAGAGTTTCCAGCTAATAATAAGCTCCAGTAAATACAGCAACTGTGACCTTCTAAAGCTACATCAGCTGCATATCTCTTCAGCTGTGCTCAGACCAGGCAATATTATGACTGTCTGTGCAGTGAACCATGCCTCTTTCAAAAGCATCTGTGGATTTTAAGCGATCCCTAAGCATTTTAGAAATGCAAAGCTAATTAAAATTATGAAAGGATTTATCTTCACCCTTAATGGTAGATGCTTAACTACTCTTGTTAGCTGCTGAATTCCATCTCAGCCAGAGATATCAATGAGAAGTCTGTGATGCTGTGCAAACTAGCATCCAGTTTCATTAATCAAATTAAGCTTTCTTGGTTACCCTGCTATAAGAACACCTGATGGGACACCTGGAGGGCAAATGCCTGATGGTAGTTTCAAGCACTAGAAGGTGCTAAATAATGGATAAACCATGGGCCTCTGCAGTCTGCAAAAATATCCAAATTGCAATAGCCTGAAAGAGAAAGCTTGCAGCACTATCAATTAATTTTCATTAGGCTTTGCTGTGATGCAAAAGTGGTCCCAGCAAACTAAAAGCTGTTCCTTCTTTCCAAAGTCTCTACAGCAAAATAGAAACTTCAAGGGGTGTGGGAGAGAGGGAAGGATGCTCAATTTAAAGATAAATTATCTTTAAAATTAACACCACTGCCAACTTCCAAATTCTAGAGACCCGGATTCAAAGTAGGTTGCAAATAAAGCAGCTCTAGTAATTTCAGTCTGGTCCCTAGTGGACATCTGTTTTGCATGAAATCATATAGATTAATTAGGCAGTGGTGAGGAGACATACAGATCTGGAACAGAAAGAACGATCTTCGAGGTCACGACAGCGGTAATCTTGTAGTAATATACATGTTGGGGAAGACAACTTCACAAGTTCTCCTTGAGAAAACTGTATTAATTCTTTGTGAGATTCTTTGGTTGGTAAATGCATACATAATGGCTGAGAGGAATTAGTTCAGGAAGAAACATTGCACTGATGGCCACTAATGATCCCAAACATACTACTACATTAATCAAGAGTTGCCCCACATGGAGACTGTGATCCAAAGTCCAGTTAAACCTATGGAGAGTTTATTACTGGTAGAAAGAGGAAGTTGGCTGCCCAAGAAATATCTATATATCTGTACCTCCACAACATACTAGACCACCTGTGATCATTCATGGAGTTTCCTATAAGAATGCATAATTTTGAGGAGCTTGCAAGGAAATAAAAATAACCCCAAAACATTCCAGCAGTTCCCTAAGAGGACAAAGATATGATAAGCTGCTGATGAGAGTGCATGCTTGCTTTTCTATTTATGCTCTTCCCCTCCTGTTTTTAGCTTACTTCTTGTGGTTTCAGGGAAATACCTTAGATAAATATCCAGCACAATTACCCTTTAAGCATCATGTCAGAAAAATATTTTATACCTTACAAGGAGAGGATTCTTACTACAGTATCTAATGATTACTCTTTTACATAATCTTGCATGAGAAGTCTGGCCAATTGTGATAGTGATAGAGGTGAAATATTATAGCTGCACCTTGTCACAATGTTCTGCTACAGTAACAGTTCCTCAGGGAGCTATTTCAGAGTAAACACTCAGGAAAAGTTACACTGCTTTACTGTGCCTTTTCACTTCCACAAAAAAGGCTTTCTAAGTTTGAAACTCTCCTCCAGCTTGTGCCCACTGGAGCTGTATGAGATCACAGGATTTCCGTGCTCCATGTCACTGGGAAGGGGAGAGACATCAGAGCAACAAGTTATTCCTGTCATGCAAGCAACTCAAAAAAATTGTTTGGTAGGAGAAGGGGGGTGGAAGCAATTACATATTTTAATATAAGTTTATTTTTTTGATCTATTAAGTAAAGCAATATATGTTTGTAAAAAGCTCAGAACTTTATATTGGTTCATTTACATTTATTTAAATAAGGTAAGACTTTTCTACTCATTTTTTTCTTTTAAAACAGTGCAAAAGAAGCTACATGAAGTCCTAGATCCTATAAACAGGCTATCCTTTTGGGATTTGAGAATGTTGGGGGACCTACACTAGAAATACAAATTGGCATGTAGTCACAGAGCAGCAAGATCCACTGAAATATTCTGCATATAACCTCTGGTGGAAATGAGGAAGGTAGGTAAATAATTGCTTGCAATCACATGATTTATCAACAACTGTTTTCTGAAAGAAAGTTGGGTCAGCTAAGGACAAAATCTGCCTTCATAAATTATAATCGTGCTTAAGTGCTGCAGCACGTAGTTGCCTATATGTTCTTCCATTTCCACTCCTAAAATGATAAGATTGTGTGCCTCCTTCAATGGGAAGGCTTTTGAAAAATTCAGTTCATATTTTTCACAGGATACTGGCAATGCCAGTGGATGAACCATTCTTAGCCCCAGATAAATGAGGAATATTTTGTCCATTTAGAATCCTAGAAGAGACATTTGAAAAAAACACTGACAATCCTCCAAGTTTGTTTGGGTTTGGGGTTTTTTGTTGTTCGGGTTTTTTCAGGCAGCTGTAATAGAGCTATTAAAAGCTGATTTCAGTTTTTCCATTCAAAAGGATTATGCTTTCAAACAAAAATGGTTAAAATATTTTTTCCTAACTTCTGTCTTCAGAGGGAAAGAAGAGTGTGTACAAGTCTAAAACCTGTGCACAAAACTGTTAGCAAATGTAACTGAGAATCGTTCTATCTAATTATTTTTATATGCCAAACTAAGAACATGCTACAAAAAGAATGTTCTACAAAAAGTGCACGGAGGGGAGTAATTCTTGCCTACTTCAAAGCCTGGGTATCCAGCATTTGCCAGATCCAGAAAGCTAAGCTTATCAACAGCAATCTTAATTGCCCCATCCCGCCTTTCAAATATATATGGATTACAAGAAAATCTTTAATTCTTTATCTCAACATCCTCCCACAATATCTTCACTGCCTTCTGTACCAGGAACAATGTGTTCTGACATAAGGAGTGAACAGAGATTTCACAGTGTGTGAAGGACCCTACCTGCCTGGTGCAGAATTCGAAAGATGTGGGGTAGATGAAGCAGTGGGTTGTGGGAAGACAGCAAATGGCCTCACCACTGAGTAAGATGAGTGTTCCAACACTAGGTTCTGCTGTTGCCTCTGCCATAGTCATCATACATAGTGTCATTCTCCCAAAAGATAGGTTTCTTACCTTACCACTCTAGGGTTTAATTTGGAGACACTGTGTAAATAAAGTCAATGGAACTGCACACATACAGGATGTACATGCAGGTGTATACAGAGAAGGCAGACCCCATGAGTTTCTATCTGGGTTCCTCCTATTGGTCAGTACTGATCTTGTTCTCTCTACATTTCAGGCACACATCTTCCAAGGTGAGATATTTGCTCATCCTCTGTTTATCAGAATACATTGAAATGTCTAAAAACACACTGAATGCAGAGAAAACTAAGCTTTGGACAATTGGCTTCTGTTTGTCATTGAATTCACCGAAGTAATTGGGCAAGTTCTGTCAGTGTTGTGCACCGAATGAGTTATAGGTCCTTGGGAAATGAAAGCACAAGGCCTGGTAATTGAAGACTTTGTTTTAACACAAGCAAAGCATGGAGATGCATGAAGATAGATGAGGCATTTTTAATTCCTAAATTTCCTCACTCTTAAATGTTTGCCTTATAAAGTTAATAATTAATATAACTTTGAACATTTTAACATGCTTTTTTGGATGTATTACATATTCTATTCAGTGATATTGCAGCATGACTGATTAACAACTTCTAATATACTTGCAATTATTTTTTTTTAAACTGTGCTGAAAAATATAAAAAAAAAAATAAAAGAGAGTGTGCTGGTTTTGGCTGGGATGTGGTTAATTTTCTTCCTAGTAGCTGGTATGGGGCTATGTTTCGGGTTTGTACTGAAAACACAGTGTTGATAACACAGGGATGTTTCTGTTATTGTTGAGCAGTGCTTACACAGTGTCAAGGCCTTTTCTGCTTCCCACCCCATCAGCGAGTAGTCTGGGAGTGCACAAGAAGCTGGGAGAGGACACAGCTGGCACAGCGGACCCCAACTGACCAAAGGGATATTCCAGATCATGTGACATCATGCTCAGCATATAAAGCTGGGAGGGGAAAAAAGGGGGGATATTTGGAGTGATGGCATTTGTCTTCCTGAGTAACTGTAATGTGTAATGGAGCCCTGCTTTCCTGGAGATGGCTGAGCACCTGCCTGCTGATGGGAAGGAGTGAATGAATGCCTTGTTTTGCTTTGCTTGCATGCACAGCTTTCGTTTTACCTATTAAACTGTCTTGATCTCAACCCATACATTTTCTCACTTTTACCTTTCCGATTCTCACCCCCATCCCACTGATGGGCACTGAGCAAGCAGCTGTGTGGGACTTAATTACCAGCTGGGGTTAAACCGTGACAGAGAGTAATCTGTCATAAGTGGAATTAACTAAAGAAGAGGAACAAAAAATTATTCAAACTTTGTGGCAACTAAAAATGTATTTTGCAAAGAAATTCATTCAAATCTGACAACTGTGAGATAGATGGATGGATGTCTTACTAGATGGATGTCTAGTCTAAACCCAAATGTTGCTTCTGAAAGCCCTATTACTTGTGTCTGACTTAGCACAGACCAGATGTGAAGTTTTTCTCCTCTTTGTGTATTCAAACAAGAGTTAATGCTATGCTCAGAATGGCTCCGAGACACAAAGGGGTTCCTGCCTCTAGTATGCCCTTTGCTTGTCACTGCTGCATTGAGAGAAGTTAAGCTTGACTGTCTGATTATTCTCTAATCCATTTCTGCAAAATTTTGCAGATTTACAATAAACTAGTAAAAACCACAGACTTGCCAGAGGCAGAGTAGATGCAATCACATAGCCTGGGGTTAGAACCAGTCTGTCTAGATGCCTACCAGACTGAGGTGGAATGAAAACCTTACACAACAGTCAGACTCCGTTGGATGACAGTAGGTGAGAGCTCCACCTCCACTGAGGACATGGTAAAGTTTATTCTCACATCCACTCTAACACACATACACACACACAGAGCAACTGATGGACATGCAGCACACCTAGATTTTAACACAGTGGAATGCAGTTCCAACACAAAGACCAAGATGGTCCTTGGTGAAAGTGGGAGCTTAGACTCAATTATTAGCCTCTCAAATCATGTGCTGATTGTTGAAGAAATTCCAACTTTCTATCTAGACTGAACTTGCCTGAGAAGGAGGATAGGAAGAAAATTAGATTTGATAAACAACCTAAAGTGATACATAATGTATAGATGTCAGTAGAAGCTTGGCTAGAGTCAGGGAGGCATCTGCCAAGAATGCAGCATGATGACTGAAACTCCTGAACTCCTTCATGAAATGAAGTTACGTTGCGGAAACAGCTACCCAGTTGGCAGTAACATCCAGCAAGAGTCAAATTGAATCCATGCTGTATTGGTTGTGGTATTCTTAAGGAAACAACCTTTCTGTTGGTATTAAAAAAAGGCCACATCTGAGAAATATATTAGTGACTGAGGCCAAAGGATAATACGAGTCTCTCACTGCTTGGTATGTCTGATATGAGTTTCACTTTCCTGGTCTTGAATGAAATCTCCATGAGGTCTGAAGAGTGGTGAAAGAGGAATCTTTTCCTTAAAGAGTGGCCATAGGAAAGATTGCTTACTTATCTTTCCCTCTTGAGTTACAAACTGATTGTCAGATGTTATCTGAGTATTTAGCTGGAATTTCTTTTGGTCTGAAGCATCACCATTTCATTAAGAATCTAATATCCATTATGTGCAGTGCTAGTAAAAATTACTTCAATTCAAGCCACTTTGAAAAGCTTAACTACTGTCACAGTGACAAGATGACATGCGCTAATGAAAGTCTAATGCAGCTCAGGTAAGGAATAAAGACGAGGCTGGATACATCCAGTAAGGTTGCCTAACGGTTTAGCCTCAGAATGCAACCTTATCTCCTGGAAAGCAACATACTCTCACAAAAATAAATAAATAAATAAATAAATAAACCAGACTTGACTGCAGAGAAAAAAAGACTAAAAAAAAAGATACAGCCAAAAAACTCTGCAATAGAACCCACAAGAATACAGAACAGATACTGTTTCAAGCTGCATCTCAAAACACTAAGCTATGATCAATTACAAATAATTTCCACAAATTTGTGAAGCCTCTGCTCAATTTCAGGTGGACATCAGAGTACTTCTGGTTTCACAATGAAATCCTTGTAGTACTCCACAATTTTAAAATTAAGCCAGAGGACTGGCTGGGCAGTCTGATATTATTGAATTCAGGGTATTGTCTTAACTACCTACTTGGAAACTGAGAAATTTCATTTATGCCAGTCTTTTTCTTTTTTTTTCTTTTTTTAATTTGGGCTAATAAAGGGAAATTATAGATAAGGTGGAATACGTATCATCCTGTTTTTAAGGGGTCACAGCAGAATTGAGGGCTGTGCAACCAAGCAGAAAGCACATATTTTTCAAGCTTAAACAGCACATATCCTGATTGGAGTCCCCGTCTGTTTTTCAGAACACAGCCATGAATGCAGGCTAAAATCCTAAGTTCTAATAGCAAATTCTGCATAAAAATCAAAGGAAACAATATGATCAGGGCGCGTTGTCTGTCTTCTAAGCAGACAGCCCCCATCTGTTTCCTGCCGGACAGGACCCCAACCTCTAAGTAATACCAGAGTTTAGCTCCACTCAGTTGTGTCTGATTAACTTAATGCAGAACGTCACTTCCAGATGGGACCCCAATTTAAATCCAAAAGCTATGCCACTGTTTGGCTCATCATGGCTTCCACATCACATACAGCATACCCTATGGCATGGCAGCTTCTGCCAGGCAATACTTTCCTCATACCCTACCAAGGCAGACAGTCCTGTTATTCAGATTTTACACACTACAACTGCAAGGCTATAATAGAAAAAAAAGCAAACAACAAAAAAGATATAAGAAAGAAACAAAGCTCCTGAACTTTGTACCCCACCTTTCTAAACTTGATGAAAAGTTCACACTGGAGAAGGTTGTCTTAAAGGACTTTTGCTCATTTTTCTTTCTCTATGTTATCAGAGGAATTTTAAACAGTTAACTGATTTCTAGAGCATACCTTTTAAAGAAAACAAGCAAGCATCTGATGCACAAGAAACCCAGATTCTGTGAAGTCCACATGTCAGTTGGTTCCTAGTAATTTAGAACACTGTGAGTTTAAAGTTATTTTTGCAATAAAGCCATTTCCAGCTGGCTCACATGCAGACCTCCAGCCCACTGAGTGAACTGCAGCAATCTTCCATCATTCCTGAGCTTCTTCCCAAAACTGTATGAAGGAAAAATGGAAAACCTTGTAACAGTTTACGCAGCAGAGCAAGTTTCCATCGGGCATTACTAAAATTCTTTCAGAATTATAGTAACATTTTTGTTATGAAACAAAAGCATTGAAATCAATAGGCATGAATATTCATGGAGGGAAACAATAGAGGCAGTCCAGCTGCTGGAATTATCATTGAGGTGGGGGAATGGGAAAACAAGGTCTACATATTAAATTATGTTGCTCGGCATTAGAGAACCAAGGAAACATTAGCTCACCAAACACAAGCCAGACTGTGACCTGTGTGTTTAAAAGAGGACAGTGATGTATAATTCTGTTTGAGATATCCAGCTTTCAAAAAACCAGGTTTTTCTGCTAGCTCACTGAGTTCTAGTTTGCCATAAAGAGAGGCTATGTTCTCGTTCAGGTTAGGTGATGGAAGAGCAACTGTGCATGCAAACAGCTTTCACCTTCTCATATCCCCATCCACTCTCCTGTCTGCACTCCTCGATTACCCCCAATCTGTAATACTCAAACTCACATCATGCCATATAAAATGTAGGCTTCTAAGGTAAAAGACAAATAACAAAACCTCTTTTATCTTATCTCACTTTGAAAACCTTCACCAAACTTCACTGTGTACCTGCCTGACTAATCAGCTGAACTTGATCTCCTCTAGGGAATTTTTAAGAATGACCCATAGTTATTACTATAAATTCACTCCTAGTTCACTAAGTTACACCAAATTCAGCTGAGCCACCATTAGAGATAGCAGGTGTTTAATACAGACCAGTCCATGTTGATTATATTGCAACCAAGGAATATTCAAGAAGGGAATAATGAAAATAATGTTGGCAGATAGACACTATCTAGTGGCTAGTATCACTAACCATGGCCTATGAGAAATGTTAGAGTTATTATTATTTCTACCATAAATAATTTCTTTAAGAGCATTGTAATATAGAACCAGTAATGGATTGTACAGAAAGTAGGAAATATTGCTTTACTAATCCTACTGGTTGAAGAAATTTGTGTGACAAGAGAACACCAGTGAGCACTGCAGTAAAAGCCTATTTTCAAGATGACATTTTGACAAAAACAGGGAGGCTGTGCAACAAGAAATAATAGTATTTTAAACTTTCACATGAGTACTTCAGAGCTGTACTCCTGCCACATAACTTTGAAAATGCATAGGCCTTCTCTGTAGGGCCCCAATTTTGTAAAAGTTAAGATTACATAGAGGATTCCTAAGGATTATAAGTATGCAACTGGTATGAGTAGTATGATTACAATAGTTAAAGTCCATCTGTCAAACATGAAAACAAGCATCCTTGTGCTTTCTCCTATGCTGCACAATACATTTGCTTTCCAAAAACATCTGAATGTTACCCCATTATAGTCCTACAAATCCCTCCTTAAATTGTATTTTACCACAACAGCTACTAACAACTTGAAAAGATTAGGCTTTCAATGTTCTGACCCAGAGATCCTTTTGTGTTAACCAATACCATCCTCCATCTGCATGCCTGTTTTATACTTAGACTGTAAGCAGATGTGTCATGCTCCACAACTAGGAATGTCTAGCTGTTACAATACAAGTAGAAATAACATTATTACTATTATTAATGTAATAATACCCATGCCATATTAGTTTCCCTGCTGAGGCAACCTTAGAAAAAGAATTAATCCCTGTACTTCAGAAACTACACAACCACTTCACAAGCATACCCTCACAAGAGAAATACGAATCATTCAGAGGTGCACATGGTATATATGAATGCCACATTTTTGCATTTGGACTCCCAATTCATCTGACAGATGTGAGGAAATTCATGACGTTGGACAAGTCTCAAGTGATTGCACATGTGTGGGTGCTGAAAAGCGCAAGTTATGTCACCTATTTTGGCAATAAAAGTATTGAGCTTTTTTTTCCTTCTGGTCAACTGTTCATCATGGTATAGCTACAGTTATGCATTATTAGAAATCCCACATGTCTTTTCACATCCATTAAGAAGATTTTACAGACCTTATAATAATCAAGAGTAGTGGCAGTTTACACTCTCATATTTAATCCAACCTCTCATGCTTTGAAACCCTTTAGAAACAAATTAAAACCTCCCAGCAGGCATCTGAGGTAACATGGGTGACATAAGGATATGGAGAGCCTTTTTTAAAATAAAATACCCTAGCAGAAACACTAAAATGTGAGAGAGATGCTAAAGTCATGTGTTAAGTGCACACATATATATATACTTATTGTCAACCTTGCATAGTACTCATTACAGCTTTGACAAGAAGCAACACATGAACTGATCCTCCTAAGTTTTTACTCCCGTATGATCTACTGATACAAATAGACTGACTATTGCTGATGTTCCTCCGTGCCAGAACTTAATGCAAACCTCAGTAGGTTCCCTGAAAGTCCTCTTGCTGAGCATCCTGAGCTTTAGGTAGGGTGCTTATGGACTCTGCGATGAAAATTCAAGAAGGCTGCATGGGACAGGCCAGATTTCACAGACATCATGTGCATCTCCTGGCCTCTCTTCAACTGTCTCAGCGTCAGTGTCTATAAAGTTCACAAGTGTGACAATCATGCTGTGCAAACAAACAATTTGTTTTTGGTTAATGATCCTCAACATCAAACACACAATGCAACTCCATTTCCTAGTTTATTTCTTTTTTTTTTTCCCCCCTGTCCCCTCCTACTGCCGTTTGTTACCAGCAAATGTGGTCTCCATCATGTAGACAAGATCTGTGGCCCAGCTGCAGTGTTTATGTGTTTGTAGCACCCAGCACAGTGTATATTTGACCCTAATTTGGAAATGTCACCCTGAATACTTTTTATAGTGTTTCTTTCTTTGGAATTCACAAGCATGTAATTCATGGCTTAAAAATAAATAAATAAATTATATTATTAAGCATGAGATATAAATGTACACAGGCAATGCCTCTGCCTCTGATCTACAGGTGGCTTCTTCCCCTACAGGCTGTCTGCATTTCCTTCGTACTACATTCAGAGTGTCTGAGGATATATTTCAAGTAATTATTTTTAAAGAACTAAGTTTTGCACTTGTAAGGCTACCCAGACCCAATAGCTACCATTTGCT